>JAAEAF010000581.1:0-10162 GCA_011037195.1 Triatoma infestans
TTCCCCCTCCACCCCTTGAACTAGCATCCAATCCGATGTTCCTATTATTTCTTCCGCCCCACTCCCTAATCTATCATCCAAACCGATGGCTCCATTTTCTTTTCACCCCCACTCCTTAATCTATCATCCTAATCGATGACGCCATTTTCTTTCTACCCCCTCACTCATGCTAACAGAAAGCTCCACCTTACACAACAAGATGGCGGAACTTAACCGAAGCAACTCTCACACCACACCCCTCTCCTTACCATACTCTGGGAACTATTTTCTATTTTATAAGAAAAAACTTGTCTTACCTGCGATTCGATCCTACATTCTTTAGGTTGGAAGTCCATCACCATACCAGTCGGCCACAATGATTCCTCTTGCTAGCTATACTTTTCAACGTACACTTCTATTTTAACTCAACCCCCGCACTATCATAATTTTATTTACCTCGCCCATAAAATATATGGCGGAGTGGCATTCAACTGTCACACTTAATAATAATAAAGAATTATTTACTTACCCCCTCTCGAGGACTGTAGTTGCTGTAATGAAGCTCACATACCGAACACGCACTTAGAACTGAATTTCAGACAGTACAACTTACTAATAGTAACATTATCCCCACTCCTATGACGTCACATTGCCACTGCCTTAATGATTAAAATGTATTAAATATTTAATTTTACATACATAACAAAGCCACTGCCTTCTAGACAATTCCCACGCTTACGACGTTACACAGCCAATGTTAATAGTTAATCGTATAAGCAAATTATCTATGTTTATCTTAATCTCTTTTTATTATTTTTGTTTATTAAACTTTGTGCTCAAATCAACATATATCTTGCCTGTCCAGACATGTTACTTACCTTACTTATGAAGAATGTTTGTATATACACCTGGATGTCACCATGCATGTCTCAACAAAAATGTAAACCCACTCTTTGCAAAAGGTTTATTATTTTTTTTTATAACAATACTTAATACTTAATCCTATTACGAAATGAGTCATCCAGGAAATGGATTATTTTTTTTCCCAACAACGTTAATACTTGATCTTATTGAGAAAAAATAAAACTTTGTACTCATTACCAATCTTGCCTGTCCGAACATGTTACTTACCTCTATCCGTGCCTCAGAGATAAAATATTCTTATTATTTAATTGAAACTTGGGGGAATTAAATAATAACAAATAAGTAAAATAAAGTAACCTTTTTATTTATCGAATAATTATTTACAAAATAAAAAAAATTATTAATAATAATAATGTTTTATTATATAATTGATACAGTATCCATTATTTTTATAAATTTAGACAAACATTACAAGACATTGGGACCATGGTCCGTCTGCCGAGTTTGATGAACAATATGTATCATTAATAAAAATGATAACAATAATATATTTTATTATAATAAAAACTAGCGAGAAACTATAATGTAAATTATAAATAATCCTTCAAAAAAAAATTAGTTAAACAGAGATTAAGGCAAGAGCCAAATAATAACAAAAAAAAAAAAATAATAATTACAAAATAAACACACACTCCATATTAATTAAAATTAAATTCACTGATTAAAAATTTCCTATAGGATAGAGCAGAGGTAGCGAATAGGTATAAACCATTCCAGTTTTCTCCATTAAGAATAGTAAGACACCTGTCCATAGACAAATGCCTAAAACCGAAAAATCGTAAGCGGTAAGGGGATAAAATAGGACACTCACATAAAAAATGAAAAACTCCTTCATATGTACCCATATTACATAGTGAACAATGGTAATTATAATCCTGCCTCCATGGTTGAAAATTAAGACTTAACATTTCCGCTCTCAATTTAAAAATGAGGCTTGCTTTGTTTAAGTTAAACTGATTAATGTAACACACATTTTGGTCGAGCTGCTTGTAAATGACATGATAACGAGCGGCTGATACTTAGCTAAATGTGTAGTTCTTTGACCTGATTTAATTCCATCCCAAATTGATTTCGCTACAGTTTTGACTGACTCAGAATCCCAGTTAGAAAGATCAAATTGGATCGAATATTCCTGTGCTCTAGTTGACCAAGCCTGAACCCAACCTACATTAAACTGCACCAATTCCTTAGATATTAAATAAGATAATTTATTAAAATTTCTAAAAGTTTTGGCCACGAAAATCGAGTGCAATTTAAAAGTAAAAAGAAACAAAGTATCAATTTGAGATTCCAGATAAATAGCCTAATTAGGAGTATTCATCGGAAGAGAAAGAATTCTTTTCAATGCAAAACGCTGAAATTTTTCAATTTCATTATATTCTGAAAAACCCCATACCTGCGCACCATAGCAGATAATTGATCTAGCTACCGCCTCAAAAACTCTCCATTTGGCAGAAAACTTAACATTCCTATTAAACAATAAATTACCCAAGGTACGATTAAATCCCAATTTAGCTTATTTTAACTTTTCAGCAAAATGTTCTTTAAAGTTTAACTGCGGATTTAACAGGACGCCTAGATATTTGTAAGTATTAACCACATCAATGGTATCCTGATTGAACTTCCATTTTTCATTGGAACTTAACTTATATTTCTTACTTTGAAAAATCATAATTTTGGATTTATTTACATTAACTTTAAGATTCCAATGATCACAGTATATTTCATCTTCTGTAATGAAAGCGGAGACTCTGCTAACAGCACCACATCATCCGCATACATTAATACCTTAATTAAATCTTACCCCTCCACCTAAATAAGAAGGTAAATCATCAATGAAGAGAGAAAAGAGAGAGGGGCTCAGAATGCAACCCTGTTTAACTCCTGTCAAGGTTCCAACCAATCCGAAAGGCATTCACCATTCCAGACTGCAGATTCAGTGTGGCAATATAAACTCTGCAAAACCCGTATGAATTTCAACAACAACCCCAGATTACTAAGCTTAAAAAAAGTGAATTCCTATCAACAGAGTCGAAGGCAGAAGAAAAATCAACGAAGAATGCATAAAGTTTCCCCTTTTTTACATTGCATTTTAAATCAATTAAACCGGTCAAGACATAAATATTATCATATGTAGAAAAACCCCTCCTAAAGCCACTCTGGAAGTCACTTAATACATTATTCTCTTCAATCCAATTCTGTAACCTATTAGAGAGCATGCCAGTAAATAATTTAGAAAAAACGGTATTAAAAGAGATACCCCTGTAGTTATTAATTACATTTAAATCGCCTTTTTTAAATAACGGGAAAATAAGAGACTTTAAGAAAGAGCTAGGAACCCTGGACGTATCATAAATATGATTATACAAATTGAGCAAATTATTAAGAAAAATTGTGGGAGCATTCTTTAAAAAAAATCGTAAAAAAGTCTGCAAATGCTACATACCTTTTATTAACATCGTTTAAAAGGTTTCTATGAAGACATCTGAAATGAAAGCGTCAGTTTATAGTCTAGGAGTATAAAACTAAATATAAATTAAAAGGAATAAGGACAAATACTCACTTGTTGCCTGAGGGTTGCGCTTATACTCACTGGAGTTGTAGAGACTAATGAGAATTGTCAAACACCAACGCTTAACAATTTATTGACAACCCCCCCACTCTTCGGATGACATCACATTCTAGTCAGCCAATAAAATTCAGATAGTCCCCACTCTTACCGCTCATCACCCCCACCATGATGACTCCATAAGAGCCTGTCTTCGATCCTAAATTTATCTGGGGGCCTTCCCAGACATGTTACACCAGGGTCCGGACTCATTTTTATTTTTTCATTACATCTTCTAACCTATCTCTACCTGCATGAGCATGTTACTGCCTCATAACTTATGTTATTTTTACTTAGTTAATAAATTGGATTTACCTTCTAACATGTCTCAACATGCATCATCCTGCATTTATTTTTCATAGTTTGTATTTCTTTATTAATTTTGTTTACCCCTCTTTGTTCAGCGTTCGCTTTAAGCTTTCTCACCACGTCAAGGTGGGGGTAATCGAGAAAGTTTTATTTTTATTAATTCAAATATAAAGAAATTAATAAAAACAAAATAAAATATCTTTTACTCATTTATGGAAACATAATGCAAAATATTTACAGAAAAAACAGAAAACAAAATTCAACTTTAATATAAAAATTAACTTCTTCTTAATAAAAAATACAACTTAGGAAAATACAAGTAGACAGAGAAATGTTCACTATCGAATTTAATTTTTCAAGGTTGTTCATTTGTCTTAATACACATTCAAACACTGTACAATTCTTCCAAGGTTTACGGGTTTTTTTAGAACCTCGCCTGTGACCAGCAGTCAGGTTTACGGATATTTCTACCACGCCAGTGACCAACATTCAAGGTTTGCGTGCAATTTAATGCATGGCCAGTGACCACATTCACACACACATCAAGGCAAAAATATTTCTGTATCATTCCAACCAATCTTACTATTTAGCCAGTTGTTAATGACTTGAATTCGATACTGCATACATTTCTCTCTACATGTGTTATGTTTAATACAATGGTTGCCTTTTTCTACTGCTTGAAGTGAATCAATTTTCGGACAACCATAATCTTCCAAGTTGATTACACAACAATTGTACAAATTTTGCAAGAGAAATCTTTTCTTATCATAACCCTTAACAAATACAAATTTATAGTTACAATCAATACATTTGAAAATATCTCTAATCAATTCATATTCAACTTCCCCATCATTCCATCTAATTTTATGATAATAATTTTCTAACCAATAATTAGTTCTTGTACTTTTATCTGTTTGTTTATGTTGTATTGGCGGTTTGAATATCCAATGCCGAACAGTTTGATAGTTATAATCGAACAGTGAAAGCTCTTTAACAATATAACCTCCTACACTATCCACAAAGCACTGGAAGTCAGCAATCAGTATGCCTGTCTGAGCCATACTGAACACTGAGCCAACAATTCACATCTTTTTATACCATACGCCGTACAATGCCAGTTAGAGGGTTATATTCTACCACCCTATCATGTATAATAAGACAATATGCAGTTGTGTTGGCCGGGAATGGATTTTTTGATTCAAATTCTAATCTTACATCAACTGGACCCGTTTTGATAGATTCAGACTGTTTAGAACAATCTATTACAATTAAGGGTGGTCTCTCTTTAAAATTTCGCCAAGAAGTTAGAGGTTTCACTTGTTCGCCATGATATGACATTTGAAAAGAAGCGTACATGTGATACAATAGTGCATAACGATTAGCTGAGAAATCTATGTTCAAATCATCGTATGGAAAAGCTTTGCAATTTAAATAAAGTTTTACGTTTGACACATTACAATGGTCAAAATGGCTAGCATTGCTTTCCACATTATATGCTCGTTCAGTTTGAAAAGCTAAAATGAGGTAGCGCGGCTTTTCCAGCTGACTTGATGTTTTCACCGGCCAGATTTGTCTTTGAGTTGCCGGTAATAGTGGATAATCATAGAGTTCCCAGCTCCTAAAACTTAGTGAAAATACCTTTTCAGATTTGAGATGACGCATAAGAGCTAATCTCTGATGTTCGTTGACGGTGACATAGGGCATCTTCCAGCATAGTTTCACCAATTCTATTTTACAGTTTTCCACCGCATCTTCAGCTCTCTGTCGGTTGAATTTGTAAGCGTTTCCATCTTGTCTGCTTCTAACAAGTATCGATTCTTGTTTAACATTGATCACAATCTTCTGATAGTCTTCACAAAATCCTAGTAGTGATGATAGAGGAATGCATAGATTAAAGTATCCCTCATTTGAAGTGATGTTCAGCGTATCACTCTGTGGATAACACCACCCCCAGTTTTCTATGTATTGGACAGCCGTCCTTAAGTGAAACCAAGCTTTAAGCGTGCAAACAATTCCTGGATTTCTTACACGATCTATTTCAACTCCACTCAGTTCATATCTTGTTTCATCAAATAGAAATGCGAATGCATTATTGGTTAATATTGACGAAGTTGGTATTGCTGAGCCGTCTTCTTTTAAAAACCTGCCCTCCAAATAGAGTAAACTTTGACTGGGCAGCGTAGATCTTGATGTTGTACACTAATACGTATTTCATCACCAGGCAACAGTTTTGATGATGCATAAGGGTGATGTGAATGCAATTCTATGCATTCAATTGAATTGTCGAACAGACGTCTTTCTTCCAAATCTAGCACTTCCATATTGGTGATAACACGTAGTAACCTGCCGCTTGAAGAAAGCGAATATTGCTGTTGGTTATCGATGTTCTCTCGTCAACTGTTCTCACTGGAATGATGGTTTTCTTCTCTGCAGTTGTCCTTTTATTCACTCTCCTAAAGTCCAAACCCATCGCTGTCTGACGTCCAAATGAACGCACGCAACTATAATCCTTCCTTTTATAGCAGATCCAGCAAGTAAAGTAAACACAGTTGCCCGCAATTGTTGCTGCCCATTTTTTGATACTGCTTCCTGTTCGATGAAATACGGCAACCTTTTAGATAGCGGACTAGTTCAGAAGGTGGATAGGCTCCACTGCTGTCGAAGAGTTGAAAATAATCACCTCTCTTCTTATAGCAAACCCAGTGAGTTCCTCTCCCACAACTACTATCCAAATTGAAAATGGCTCGCTCATTTTTCCACGGTTTCACTGGAAATTCATCAATCATGAATACCCCTCTAAAATGGGGAATTTTCTTTGATTTAGCTAATCTGAGTAGATCAAAATTACTCAGCCGCAGACGAGGTAGTCCATCCAACATTCGTTTAGCTTTACCACTCAATTTAGGAGAATTCCCACCAATCCGTTTAGGAGTAGGAATTACTCGTTTCTTCTTCTTCTTGTCTCTAGCACGTCGCATGATGAACTGAATCAAGTTAGCCTCGTCCGGCTTTATATAAGTACATTCTTCACATTCTCCCAGCTGTTGTGTGAATTGTCTAAACCTAGCCATTTCACTAAAACTTTATCACCTTTTCGTTTCATAATCTTCTCCACAAGATAGATGTCGGGATATTTCACTAGCTGTAGTTTCTCTTGATAAAAACCTCTAGCAATTATTTGTCTACATCCTCGTACAGTAACCGGTGCCATTTTGATCGTCCGATGTTTAGTTTGGTTATATTTCTTTACCAGAGAGTTTATGATGGTCAGAAGTTCACCATTGGTGATACTGAGATCTCCATCAGTAAAGATATTTTATCTGTTGGCGAAGATACCTTTTATGCTACACCTGGACTTTTTGAATTGTTATTTATGAAATATCCAAACTTAACGCTGGTGAAAAAGATAGATTGCGATGATTATAAGCGAATACTACAACAAACGAACGCTCATAAAGAAGGACACAGTCCAACAGGTGCAATCAAGGAACTGAAAACAAACATGAAAGGATCCCATGATTGGCTAGCTATCATAAACTCTCTGGTCCGATGTTTAGTTTGGTTATATTTCGTTACCAGAGAGTAAAGCCGGACCTTATATAAAGCCGGACGAGGCTAACTTGATTCAGTTCATCATGCGACGTGCTAGAGACAAGAAGAAGAAACGAGTCATTCCTGCTGCTAACCGGATTGGTGGGAATTCTCCTAAATTGAGTGGTAAAGCTAAACGAATGCTGGATGGGCTACCCCGTCTGCGGCTGAGTAATTTTGATCTACTTAGATTAGCTAAATCGAAGAAAATTCCCCATTTTAGAGGGGTATTCATGATTGATGAATTTCCAGTGAAACCGTGGAAAAATGAGCGAGCCATTTTCAATTTAGATAATAGTTATGGGAGAGGAACTCACTGGGTTTGCTATAAGAAAAGAGGGGATTATGCTCAATTCTTCGACAGCAGTGGAGCCAATCCACCTTCTGAGCTGATCCGCTATTTAAAAGATTGCCGCATTTCATCGAACAGGAAGCAGTATCAAAAAATGGGCAGCACAATTGTGGACAGCTGTGTTTACTTTACTTGCTGGATCTGCTATAAAAGGAAGGATTATAGTTGTGTGCGTTCATTTGGACGCCAGACAGCGATGGGTTTGGACTTTAGGAGAGTGAATAAAAGGACAACTGCAGAGAAGAAAACCATCATTCCAGTGAGAACAGTTGACGAGAGAACATCGATAACCAACAGCAATATTCGCTTTCTTCAAGCGGCAGGTTACTACGTTTTATCATCAATATGGAAGTGTTAGATTTGGAAGAAAGACGACTGTTCGACAATTCAATTGAATGTATAGAATTGCATTCACATCACCCTTATGCATCATCAAAACTGTTGCCTGGTGATGAAATACGTATTAGTGTACAACATCAAGATCTACGCTGCCCAGTCAAAGTTTACTCTATTTGGAGGGCAGGTTTTTAAAAGAAGACGGCTCAGCAATACCAACTTCATCAATATTAACCAATAATGCATTCGCATTTCTATTTGATGAAACAAGATATGAACTGAGTGGAGTTGAAATAGATCGTGTAAGAAATCCAGGAATTTCTTGCACGCTTAAAGGCTTGGTTTTTAAAGACCACCCTTAATTGTAATAGATTGTTCTAAACAGAGAGTTTAGAGATTTTAGATTCTAAACAGTAATCAGAGATTAGCTCTTATGCGTCATCTCAAATCTGAAAAGGTATTTTCACTAAGTTTTAGAAGCTGGGAACTCTATGATTATCCACTATTGCCGGCAACTCAAAGACAAATCTGGTCGGTGAAAACATCAAGTCAGCTGGAAAAGCCGCGCTACCTCATTTTAGCATTTCAAACTGAACGAGCAAATAATGTGGAAAGCAATGCTAGCCATTTTGACCATTGTAATGTTTCAAATGTGAAACTGTATTTAAATTGTAAAGCTTTTCCATACGATGATTTGAACATAGATTTCTCAGCTAATCGTTATGCACTATTGTATCACATGTATGCTTCTTTTCAAATGTCATATTATGGAGAACAAATGAAACCTCTAACTTCTTGGCGAAATTTTAAAGACAAAACACCCTTAATTGTAATAGATTGTTCTAAACAGTCTGAATCTATCAAAACTGGTCCAGTTGATGTAAGATTAGAATTTGAATCAAAAATCCATTCCCGGCCAACACAACGGCATATTGTCTTATTATACATGATAGGGTGGTAGAATATTACCCTCTAACTGGCATTGTACGGCGTATGGTATAAAAAGATGTGAATTGTTGGCTCAGTGTTCAGTATGGCTCAGACAGGCATACTGATTGCTGACTTCCAGTGCTTTGTGGATAGTGTAGGAGGTTATATTGTTAAAGAACTTTCACTTTTTGATTATAACTATCAAACTGTTCGGCACTGGATATTCAAAGCCCCAATACTACATAAACAAACAGATAAAAGTAGAAGAACTAATTATTGGTTAGAAAATTATTATCATAAAATCAGATGGAATGATGGGGAAGTTGAATATGAAGTGATTAGAGATATTTTCAAATGTATTGATTGTAACTATAAATTTGTATTGGTTAAGGGTTATGATAAGAAAAGATTTCTCTTGCAAAATTTGTACAATTGTTGTGTAATCAACTTGGAAGATTATGGTTGTCCGAAAATTGATTCACTTCAAGCAGTAGAAAATGGCAACCACTGTATTAAACATAACACATCTAGAGAGAAATGTACGCAGTATCGAATTCAAGTCATTAACAACTGGCTGAATAGTAAGTTTGGTTGGAATGATACAGAAATATTTTTGCCTTGATGTATGTGTGTGCGAATGTGGTCACTGGCGATGCATTAAATTGCACGCAAACCTTGAATGTTGGTCTCTGGCGTGGTAGAAATATCCGTAAACCTGACTGCTGGTCACTGGCGAGGTTCTAAAAACCCCGTAAACCTTGAATGTATTGTACAATGTTTGAATGTGTATTAAGGCAAAACCTAGAAAATTAAATTCGATAGTGAACATTTCTCTGTCTACTTGTCTTTTCCTAAGTTGTATTTTGTATTAAGAAGAAGTTAATTTTTATTTTAAATTTGAAGTTTGTTTTCTGTTTTTTTCTGTAAGTATTTTGCATTATGATTCAATAAATGAGTAAAAAAAATATTTTATTTTGTTTTTATTAATTTCCTTATATTTTATTTTATTATAAAACTTTCTCGATTACCCCCACCTTGACGTGGTGAGAAAGCTTAAAGCGAATGCTGAACAAAGAGGGGTAAACAAAATTAATATACAAACTATGAAAAATAAATGCAGGCTGATGCATGTT
>JAAEAF010000582.1:0-33832 GCA_011037195.1 Triatoma infestans
TGCATTTATATCTTGAGAAAATTCTATTTCAATATACGAGGTTTTAATGATAGCATCAAGTACTCGCAGATTAGTTTTATCTCTACGAAAGTAAATGGTTTTATCGTTTACATATTTGTCGCTTTCAAACTCAAGAGTATAAACTCAGTAAACACAAAGATATCGGAATAGTGGCTAAGTTCTAAGATTTCAAAGTCAATAATATTAGGACACGAGAAACAAGCCCACACAAGGTCTACTACACTAGCGCTTCTAGGGTCTAAGTAGGTAAACTTGGCAGGGCTATCGCTTGGAGAACAACCATACTAAGATTTTCTATTAACTCCGTTAATGTTTCCCCTCTTTTATGAATTATATTATCTAGAGTAATCCTTGTACCGAGCATAATAAAATTTTCGAATATTTCCTCATCTAAAATATTTAACAAGCCTAACCTAACATTCCAATCTCCACCAATGATAATATTATGCTGATCAAAATTTGTAAATAAATAATTTAAATCTGTTGAAATTTTTTCTAGAATATAATCATTATCGGGACCTGGTTTACAATAAGTGCAGCCTACGATGAAGCGCTCAGAACCACATTTAAATAAAACACATAATAAAAACTCATTAGAGAATAATACTTCTGAGATATCAAATAAACTTTTTTTAAAGAAAATAATCAGGCCTTTTACATAATTTTTAGTTGCATTTACAGAAAAAAAATCAAATTCATTCAGAAAAGAGGGTTTATTGATTAGATTATTAATATCAACCATGTTTCATTTAAACATAAGATTTTGAAATTAGAAAGTATAGAACATTAATTGGAAAATAAATTATACAATGTACTAAATCCATTTATATTCCAAAAAAAAACAATTTTAAAGAATTAGAATACCTTGAATATACTTGAGATTTGCTTCTTTTGTTGATTATAGTGTGTTCAGATGGTTTTGCAGTTGTGATATTTTTACATTTGAAAGCCTTCAGAGTTTCTTCCACTTGTATAAAAAACTATCAATTAGTCCCGTTGTTCTTGACGTTCTCTATTTTCTTTTATATTTAGCAGAATTTTTGGCAGCCTCAGACGTATTCATAAATATCGCTATCCAGGTCATCATCGAGTTCTGAGCCTGTCTTTTCAGTCTGATATTTTCCTAATTCTGAGAGTGATCTCATATTTATAGCCGGTGAACTTGAGATTTTTCTGACAAATATCTTACAATTTTTACACCAAACAAATTCAAATATTCCTTTAGATTTTAATTGTCTGGCCTCCCTGTAAATTTATAATTAACTGGGGGAGAGATACTCGTTGATAAATAATTGCATTTTTTCAAAAGAATCGTCCAGGTCTGTTGAAATTATGTCTTTTTTAGCACTCTTTTTTAACTGTAAGAACTTCATTTTATCAATGTTTCTTACAAATGTGATAATAACTACGCGAGGAGAGAGTTGACCGTTTCTTCCGCGCAGCCAATAAATTGAATCTAATTGTGACTCATATATCTCGTACCCAATGAATTGACAAATTTTACTAAGTAGGCTGAATAAATATTCATTGGGTACAGATGGTAGATTATGTATTTTCAGGCAATTAAAGTAGGTGAATTGTGTGTTAGTGTTTATTTCCACTTTTAACGACACCAACCCTTTTTTTAATATTTTATTTTCTTTCTTTAAAGAAGCTAGTTCTAAATTAACTTTATTGAATGATCCTTTCATGAAATCAATAGCTTTTTGTAGGTCCTTTGTACAAGCATTGATGGCTTCTTTATTTTCACTACTAAAAGATTTAATTTCAGCTTTAACTTCCGCATGAAATTGTTCCATTTTGTTAATAAGTAGAGTGAAGGGATTAGCGGAAGTTTGTGACACAAACTTTCCACTCTTCTTGTTTACATTTGGTGCTTTATCACTCCCTAACCCTTCCATGATAAAGAAGAAATTTGGAAAAGTAGAAAAATTTTTGAAACTAACTAAATAATTTAAAAGATTTGCACTCGAAAAATGGAGTAGCACCACGAAAGAAAGGAAAATAAGCAAATAGTTTCTTTAAATTATTGAATGAACTCACACTAGTATTGATGTTTGATACATTTTATTATTGCTTCTTTTGTTAAAAACAAGCCCTCATTCGTTAAATACTAATTGTTTACTTTAGAGATTATGATTCACTATTTAGATAAGAGCAATACGTCACTTGCTATTAAGCCAGATAGTATGTCACACAAACATATGTCAGCCTACGTAATGTACATGCAAAACCAGGTTCTTGATTAGCTTCTAAAACTTATAAATTTTTCACCCAATTATCTTGGAAACCACTCGTTGAAAATCCTTGAATTCTCGTAACAATAACACTTACACTATAAACTGTAACTCTGCCAATTTTTATCACTATATACCACCTTTAACCACCTTTTTTTTTTTTTATTTAAACAAGAGACGATGTTCACTCTCTGACAGCAAAGGCCAAACTTTTCTTATTTAACTATTATTTGAAAACTAAAAATGCATGGAAGAGCTGGAATATTAGGTTTTCCTACTAAAACGTCATTTTATTTTATTGTCGATTCTGTCACCTTGAGTTTTGCAAAAACTAGTTTTTTGTTTTGCAAAAATTCGAGGTTTGAAGAAAATTAATTACCAGAATTCTTTCTCTTTACCAAAGATTTTTCTCTTTACTGAATATCGTTCAAGTTTATTGAGTTTATCTTGAAAACTCTTACAACAGTTTTCTCTAGACTTGGTACTTTTATTACAGATTTCTGCTCTTTAATTTATATTTGAAAAAAAATTCTTGGAAAATAGATTTAGGGGAAGTTATGTTTTGAGTTGTGATGTTAGGAGACCCCTTTTAAGGAGCCATTTAATATTTTTGTGATCCCATAAATAATAAGTCAAAAATATCTAGGAAATATGAACTTTGTTGAAGAAATTTACTATTTGGGAATTGGAAACTTTTTCTTTTTAAGCCATACATATATAGGATAGATAAATCATGTGCATTTGTTTATGATACTGAATTTATTTTAATGATTATGTCAGCATGTATTTGTTATTTTGTAAAACTAATCATTTAAAAAAATATTCTATGCAGGAAAAGCCAGCTAAATTTGAAGGTACAACAAATTCTGCATATGTTGTTTATAAGACCAGCGTTCACAATGGGGGTACTGGATGGTTGGCTCGATTCATGTCAAAAGGTTAGATATTTCTAATAATTTTATAAGTTATAAAAATTGTACAAAATAAAAGAATAAATAAATTGGTTTATATTTTATAGGTCCAGGTTATGGTAGATTATTAACTCAAGACGGATATGGCCAATAAAACATTTAATTTAGTCTGCTTCAACTGTATAAACAGATTCAAATACTTAACAGTAATGTTCTGTAAAACGTAATACTTAACTGTAATGTAATGTAACAATGTAAAAAAAAAAAAAATGTAATATATAAATAAAAGATTAAATCTTTTTAATTATAAAGTGTGAAACAAAATATCTAAAATTTAAATTAGCAGTTTTTCTAGTTTTAGTATAAACAGAATTGAAAATGTACTTACCTATTTATGTAAATAAAGTTATTATTGTCTGCAGCATATGAGTTTGAGCGGAAGCCATAAGCAAGGGCGGCAGATGACAATCTCCCATCGAAGCGGAGTTAGATGATCGTCCAGGAAGAGATGCATTGGCACACCAGGCGATGACGCGACTACGGGTTTTGCGCTTCCTGGAGTTTTTTAGCTAGATGCCTAACTTGAACAGCGCGAACGAGGGTATCGGTCGCTCCCTGTAATTCGGAAACGGTGAGAAAGCGTCTGCGAGGAGCGCAGGGGTGACGACAATTGAAAAGGGAACGTAGGCAATAAACGGTAATTCGATACAACACTCTGCTAGCAATAGCAACAAAAAAAAAAATAAGAATAACTCAAAAGAAAAGTGTATACTAATCGGTGTCCCTGAAAAGGCCGTTGGCGGTTAGTGAAGCAGGCAGTTTAATATGTTAGCCATAGCCATATTATAGTTACATGAAGGCCTGTGGTTTTCAAGTACGACGATCAGTTTTTCATCAATATCATTACCAATTTTACATACAAACGCTAAAATTTGGAAATTGTCGACATAAATGCAGCACTTGGTAAAGAGAAAAGTTTAAAAAAGTAAAAATAAAGTTCTGGCAAACTTGACGTCGTTGGACAGGCCACTTGAATTGCTTAACGTTTTTGTTTTACGACAGAAACATTAAATTTGGTAAAGCCGGCACAAACGCAGCACTAACGATTGGTTAAAAGAATATTTTCAAAAGTTTCAAAAGTCTAATTTCACACATTAACGAGCAGTTGAATATGTTAGCCCCATTCATGATGGTTATATGAAGGGCTTTGGTTTTCAAGCACGACGAACAGTTAATCATTAATATCTGCCAATTTTACAGCACAAACGTTGAAATTTGGTAAATCGTCGGCACTAACGTTATTGGTTAAAAGTTAAAAAACTGGTTACTGGTTATAATTTCAAAAATTTTAAAAAAGTGGGTGGCCAGTCTAATTTTACACATTAACAGCTATATTAATAATATATATTAAGGGCAGAAATGATGAAATTGAGCATAATAGCAGCACAAACAAATCTGCAAGTGTTAAGAAAAGTTTGAAAATCGAAAAGTCAGTGACCCTGAAAAGAACCGTTGGCGGTTAGTGTAGCAGGCAGTTTAATATGTTAGCCACAGCCATGTTATAGTTTAGTGAACCACAACTGCGTAGTAGATCCATACCAGTAGATTACATTAGATTCTGTGGGGGATTGGCTCTTCAGCCTGCGCCACCGTGACCTCTATGGATCTATTGCGGCACCCCCTAAGTTGGAGACCCCTCCCTAGTCCTATCCTTTATTTTAACTTTGCAGACACAGAACGTGCAGTGCTGTTTCCTCTTCTTCCTGACAAAACCTACACTGGCTATATAGACTCGCCTGAAATTGGCGGCCCGTTCTTCCATGCCGCCCTTCTAGGAGTTGTTATATAAACAGCTGTCAGTGCGAGGGGCTAGTATGGTTGAGGTACCTCCTCTTCGAAGAAAAGCTGGTGCCTACAGGCCTTAGCCACGGGCCCCTCTCGGGTCTACTGTCTATTAAGGCAGACAGGACTTTGACCACCTGGGGAGACCTCCCCAGACTCCACAGTTCGATGAAGGACAGGGCGGGGGCCGGGTCTCCAACTTAGGGGGTGCCACCATAGACCCACGGGAGTCGCAGTGGCGCAGGCTGAAGAGCCAAAATCCCCCCAAAGAATCTAATCTATATAGGAGGCCCAAAATTGTGTTTGTCTCCAACTCTTCGCCTGGGATAAATAGGTGCCTGTCCCTTTTGCCGTCGACTCACAAGTGCCCTGCCAACGCCTTGGACAAGAGATGTGGAGTGGTGGAAAATTTAAGAGAACCTCCAAGGCTGCAGTGAGTGAGAGAATTGTGAAAGTGTCTTGTGAGGGATGAAGAAAATTAAAAAAAAACTAACTAAATTCGCACTTCCAGAGGTCCCTCTCGGGTCTATTAAAGCAAACAGGAGTCGAGAGGGAACTCTGATGGGAGGTGCTTTTAACCGGGACAGGGCTCTCCAACTTAGGGGGTGCCACGATAGACCCTAAGGGTCGCAGTGGTACAGGCTGAAGAGCCAATCCCTACTGTGATCCGAGTGCCAAAAATCAGTCAACAACAGTGATGGGGATTGCAGCCAACTTGGTGACCACCCCAAAGATTAAAGTGATATTTTTGGTGGCCCTGAAAAGGGCCGTTGAAATTTAGGTAGCAAAAGAATTTATGAGCTTTTTTCAGTTTTCTTAGGCAACAAAACGGCCTGAATGTTGGGAAGCACACCACCTTGTGCTATAGTTACGCCTGACAGCAACTTATTCAATTCTTCGTCATTCCTAATGGCTAGCTGCAAATGACGTGGAATGATCCTAGTCTTTTTGTTGTCTCTAGCAGCATTACCTGCCAATTCCAACACTTCTGCAGCAAGATATTCCATAACTGCTGCTAAATACACAGGAGCACCGGCACCAACTCGCTCAGCATAATTGCCCTTGCGTAGAAGACGATGAATCCTACCAACTGGAAACTGTAGACCAGCTCTCGACGACCTTGTCTTAGCTTTTCCTTTAGCTTTGCCTCCTTTGCCACGACCAGACATGATGTACTATATTCTGAACTACACAACTTGATACTGTCTAGAAACTACCAAAAAAGCAGGCCTTATATAGGCCCTGTGCTGTAATTTGATTGGTTCTCCAAATTCCGCTAGAGCGCTCCTATCTAGTGTTTACGAACTGTACTACGAGTTCTCTTTGTGAACAGCTGTCAGTTTTATACTTTTTTCTCTAGTGAAACAGAACAGATGAACCTTTTTAACTATATTACTTTCTTTTCCCAAAATCTGTAGTAAAAAAAACTGATGAACCTTTTTGCGTTCTTTTTCCCCATATTGATGAAAATACATTTTTTAGACTTTAAAAATAAACTAGTAATGTGAAAATATATATAAAAAATATTATTAAACGCGATATAATCGAAATTTAGGCTATGCTTTAAAATTTAATCTTTCCAGATCAATAAAAGGAAATACCAATGTTATTTGAGCAACAAGGACAGGACCGAAGAGAGGGACTCCAAATTATCGAGTGCCACAATAGACCCTTGGGGCTCGCGTGGCCTAGGCTGTACAGCCAACCGCCCTATAAAATCTATTTAAGCAACACATTCATTCCTTAGTGAAAGAGCAATGTCACCAAACTTAGAACATCTTTTGAATGTAGATTGCAAAATTGCCTAGGTTAATTAGGTTAATTTCATATGGGCGGGTTGGCTACCAAGTGGTGGTCACAAAAGTTGACAAATGAAACACCACTTGATTTCCAAGGCGCTTAGCAGTTGCGTTCAGCCCTATTTATAAGAAGACTATTGAACCATCACCTATGTCACTTATCGGATAGCATGTCTAGTAATAAGTGGTGTGAATCCATTTTTGAATTTTTGTGACACCATTTTGGCAGGCAACACGCCAATATAGCTGGGACAATGTTTTTAAATGAAAGTGATGTATTTTAAAAATATACATATAATATCCACAAAAATATTAATCAAGAATTATTTTATCGCAATTTTCCGCCTTACTTTTTATTGAAAATGATCAACAATAACTTTTTTTTTATCGTACTTTTTATTTAACAAATGTAATAGAAAAAGTTTTTTTTTTTAATTTAATGAAATTCTTTAGTGGCATAATGTTCTGCAAATGCTATAACATACTTAATGTTACATTTCATTAAGAAGTTCGTAATATATAATAAAACAGTAGAACGAACATTAATAAATGGGAGACAAAAAATAAATCGGGTAAAAATTAGTTAACGCATCTTGCATACATACTACCAACATTTTAATAACAGTTCCAACACTTGGTAAAAGGTAGTAGATACAGTACTAGTATGTTCTGTATAATAGAATCCCCTTCCGAAGTAAATACCTAGATCAGATTTTAGATTCTTTGGGGGGATTGGCTCTTCAGCCTGGCTAAGGCCTGTAGGCACCAGCTTTTCTTCTCCGAAGAGGCGGTACCTCAGCCATACTAGCCCTCGCACTGACATAGGACGTTGCAGCAGTGCTGTTTCCTCTTCTTCCTGACAAAACTACACAGACTATCCGTTGCCAGGCCCATGCGATGCATGTGCTTATTAAGTCTGCAATGGCCAGTGAGAACGCCAACTGTCATCCTTATGGTCACCCGGCCTAGTTGAAGTAATTCTGCAGTTAGCCTGGGCGAGTAGCTATAAATAAACGTTTTCGCCTGCCTCTGGTCTGGGGATTTAACCCACCGTTCCCTTGATCGGTCGTGCATCCATGTTCTGATGGTTGCACTCCTGAGGCATCTTGAGACACCACAGAACGGTTTCGGCCCATTAAGTGTTCCAATGGAACCCTCCCGGGCCAAACGATCCGCTGCCTAATACCTAATTTGGGAACTCTGAAAGTGATAAAAACTTGGTGGCCCTAAAAAGGGCCGTTGAAATAGAAGTTTATCAAAGCACTTACAGCTTAGCCTCCAAAACCGTACAGTGTTCTTCCTTGACGTTTTAAAGCGTACACGACATCCATAGCAGTGACGGTCTTCCTTTTAGCGTGTTCTGTATAAGTGACAGCGTCTCGAATCACGTTTTCAAGGAATACTTTTAACACTCCACGTGTTTCTTCATAAATCAATCCTGAAATACGTTTCACTCCACCACGGCGAGCAAGCCGACGAATAGCTGGTTTGGTGATTCCCTGTATGTTATCTCGTAATACTTTCCTGTGACGCTTGGCACCTCCTTTTCCAAGTCCCTTTCCGCCCTTGCCACGTCCTGTCATGTTAAGTGCTGTTCCAAGACAATAAACAAAACTGATAAGAGTCATTGTGCAGACGGAATTTATACTCTCACAACGATGCCTCCCTCCCCATTTTCGAAGTGGTAGGGTTTAGAAGTAGCGATGATTCACGAACATTTGCGTACTAACACGTCGACACGTTAGATGCTAATTTCTTGTTTACGCTATAACACTGATTATTTTAAGGGTGTTTAAGGCTGTTTCGGTGGCTCAGAGAGGTTTTTCAACAATAAACCTTCAAAGTTACAATCCAGGATATTAAATGAACATATGTAATTATTATGTAACTTATGTAATTGTATGACTGCATGATTTAACTGTACCCGTTTGTACCAGCGTACAATAAACTGGTGGAAGACATGCAATTCAGAGGTTTAAAAATATTAAAATATGTTTTTCCTTCCTGAATTTAACTTCTTAATAAATAGGAGATAATTTATCGAACTACTGTTACGAGTAACAAAATGAAAAGTATTACAAACATGACATGTTTGTCAGAGGAGTTTTTAAAGAAAAAAAAAAATTCTTTCTTGCTCTACGTTTCGCTTACCATTGGTGCCCTTCTTCAGGAGCTCTGTAAAAATTTATTGGAGAAAATACATTATTGTACAGTATAGTAGTTATAAAAAGTGCATAGATTTATAACAAAAAAAGAAGAAAGAAAAATTTAAATTAAAGAAATATTAAAGACAGAAGAAATTATAAAACAGAAGTGACAGTAAATTAAATAAAATGATATTGACGATAAGATAAAATAAGACAGATAAAGATTCCTTTAGAGTAGGAGAGAAGTGAACGTTGAGAACGTTGAGACTGAAGTGAAGAGAGAGTATTTTTTAAAATTTAAAGGGTGGGAGGGATAAGAAAAATGTTTGTAGTAAGGCGCGGCAATTTCAAATTTGGAAGAACAAATTACTGACCAGTATCTTTTCTTAGGGTTAGAAAAATATTGTTGTAAGTTGAAGTTATGATTTCTTTGTCTTTTTTAAAATTGATAGAATTCGGATGAAGGTGAATTTGTAAGGATTCGGATAGAAGACGTTTTGAATGGTTGGGGTAAGTGGTTAAAATGGAAGGGTTATTGAAATCGATGGCATGATTGAAAGTCAGAACATGTTTGGAGAGAGCAGTGCTGTCAATTTTTTTGTTAATAATGTCTAGTTCGTGTTGTCTGAGTGTTTTTTGTAAAAACTGTTTGGATTCACCTATGTAGCAAGCGTTGCAGTTGGGTGTAGTACATTGAAGTTTGTATACTGTATGTGTTTTGTTTGTTTGATTTTTCAATAGGGTCTTTAATTTTGTGAGACGAGTTTGTTGATGGGAGAGAAGCCTGTTCGGAGGTTGGGGATAAAGTTTTTGAGGATGTTATTGATTCTATTGGAAACAGGACTAATGAAGGTGAGCGAGTCGTAAATGGTTTATATTCGCGTTAGGTGGAATGTTTTGAGGGTTCTGCGTTGGAGGTTTGTGTATTTTTGAATGGTTTTGAGAATTAGATGAATAGGATAGTCATTTTTAACTAGTATTTTTCTATTATTTTTTTGATATAGTCTTGGTGGAACGATGGGTCCGATAAATGGATTGCATGGTGTTTATTTTTTGGTGTAAAGGATGGTCTGAAAGGAAGTGTAGTAGTCTTCCAGAGTAAGTGGGTTTAGTATGCCAGTTGTGTGTGAATGTGTTGTCATGGTGCGAATGATGAGTGAGTAGATAAAAAAGACGGGTTCTAATTCACTTTTTGCACAACAAAGAGAGAACCCCTCCAAGCCCCTATCGATAAAAACTATTTTTATCGATCAAGTATATTACCAACACATACATCCAATCCAAATGGTGATTCCTGAGACAGATACTATGACAAAGGAGGGAGATGTCAAAAGTAGCGAAAAGATTTATATGACCTTGGACAAGAGGAAATATCTAGTGAAGTAACATTTATGCAGAACGAAGAGGAGGTACCACTTTTCCTAAGATCGGAAGTTAATAATGCCATAAATTTGAAGGGAAAAACGCCAGGCGAAGATGGAATCGCAAATGAATTAATAAAAGCAGTGGTGAATCTTTGATAGACGTTTTATGTGACTTTTTCAATAGCGTTTTAGTCCATGAAAAAATACCAGTAGAATGGAAACAACAGTCTAAGATGGTACTGCTTCATAAGAAATGAAATAGAAATAAAATAGAAAACTATCGACCAATATCTCTCACTTCAGCCTTCTGCAAATTATTTACTAGTCTATTAAATAATAGAATAATGAAGAAAATGCATGAAAATTTAACCGTTGATCAAGCAGGTTTCAGGAAAGGTTTCTCTACAATAGACCATTTACACACTGTAAATCAACTAATTCAGAAAGCCAATGAGTCTAAGATGGTACTGCTTCATAAGAAATGAAATAGAAATAAAATAGAAAACTATCGACCAATATCTCTCACTTCAGCCTTCTGCAAATTATTTACTAGTCTATTAAATAATAGAATAATGAAGAAAATGCATGAAAATTTAACCGTTGATCAAGCAGGTTTCAGGAAAGGTTTCTCTACAATAGACCATTTACACACTGTAAATCAACTAATTCAGAAAGCCAATGAGTACAATCTTAAGCTTTACTTAGGGTTTGTTGATTTCTCTAAAGCCTTTGATTGTTTAAAACATAATAGTATCATTTCTGCGTTAGCTTCAATAGGTGTGGAAATGAAATATATTAATATAATAAAGGAACTCTATAAAGAAAATACAGCTTTTATTGAAGGCGATGTCAGAAGTGATCCTTTCCCAATAAAGCGAGGCGTAAGGCAGGGAGACCCACTTTCCCCTACTCTTTTTATAACAGTGCTGGAAAATATTTTTAGAGGATTAGAATGGGACGACAGTGGTGTAAATATAAATTGAAAGTATCTAAACAACTTAAAGTTTGCGGACGATGTGGTTCTAGTAGCCACATCCGAAGATCACTTGATCAAAATGTTTCAAGATCTGGAAAGAGTGAGTAGTGATGTAGGATTAAGTTTGAACTACTCGAAAACCAAAGTTATTACAAATAGTATGGTTAGCCAGATAAAAATACACCATGCTAGTATCGAAGTGGTGGAAGATGTTGTATATCTAGGGCAGACAGTATCTTTCCAAAACAGGCTCACGAAAGAGATTCAGAGGCGCATAGCTCTCACTTGGAGGAAATATTGGTCGCTGAGAAACATAATGTAAGCTAATATAGATGTCAAATGGAAGAGCTTTATATTCAACTACAATATCCTGCCCGTGTTGACGTATGGATGTCAAACTTAGTCGACCACTGAAGCTATAGAAAAGAAAATAGAAATCTGGCAGTGTTGAAAGGAGCATGCTAAAAATAAAGAGAAGAGATAGAATTAGAAGCCAAGTTAAGTTAGAAGCCACTAAGTTCCGCATATTTTTAATCACTTTTCTAATCTAAAACGTACTCAATTTATACGCATAATTCCGTCAATTCTTGCAAAGTAGAGATGTAAGTTTTCGGTTAAAAATATAAAATTCGAGAACTTCAGATTGACATGTAAGAAATTAAAGTAAGAATAGCGATCTATGCGTACATATTAAACTAGTAATATGTACGCATAGATCAAGTGAGGTACGCCCATTTTCACCGTACCTCACTTGAAAGAATTGATTTCAGATTTTGCTCCGGCCGCCTATGCAGGAACAAAAAACTGCACAATTTTACCTACGGTAGAACGTAGCGTATGGCCGGCTTTAGATTGAAAGAAAAACCTATCTTATTCTTATAGTTTTAAAATTTATCGTACACTTCTTTTTCAAAAATGATTTAAATTGGTGGCCCTGAAAAGGGCCGTTAAAAGATTAAACCCATTATTTTCCTCCTTACTTAGAACTTGTGTACTTGGTAACAGCTTTAGTGCCTTCTGAGACTGCGTGCTTGGCCAATTCACCAGGCAATAGCAACCTTACGGCCGTCTGAATTTCTCGTGAGGTGATGGTCGATCTCTTATTGTAATGAGACAAACGGCTAGCTTCTGCAGCAATACGTTCAAATATATCGTTCACAAAGCTGTTCATGATACTCATTGCCTTAGAAGAAACACCAGTGTCGGGATGGACCTGCTTCAATACCTTGTAGATATAGATGGCATAACTTTCCTTCCTCCTACGTTTCTTCTTCTTGTCACTCTTGGTGATGTTCTTTTGGGCCTTACCAGCCTTCTTCATTGCTTTACCAGTAGCTTTGGGAGGCATGTTTAACTTGCTTCTGTAGATTGAGAAACCATATTGATAATTCTGTAATTCGACGATTATTTATACCAAAATCACTGAATACAGCTAGCCAATGAAAGTTGGAGAATGATCTCATTGCGCGCGCACTTTTATTCCCCCTCCATATTCTCAGGGACCTTGTCCGTCAGAACTCTATCATGGGATTTAGTTAAGGAGGTAAAAAAAATATATTACTATAGATAGTGTAATATGTGGAATATGTTAGAAAGCCAGCTTTGAGCCCTTAAATTTATGGAATAGTTGCAAAATAGTTTAGCAAAAAAGAGATGTACTATGTGATACCTTTGAGAACATCACAATCCAATTAAGCAGATGCTGTTTAACGTCTAAATTTCTATACAGTGTTTATAATTATTCCAAACATAAATACTATTATCCTTTCAATAGAGGCTGTCAACATTTTTTCACTCAAAATTTTCTCTTTATGAATCATCAGTGCGGCAAAATTCATAAGAAACAACGAAAAACTATTCACCATACTTGGAAAGAAAGTGATATAACCAACATGCACACAGCCAAAGAATATTAAGTTGGTATAAATTTAAATGTTTTGGTGTCCGATGTATTCTATGTGCTAATGATAGAAGTTGAAATTCGGTCATGAAGAAAACTCTTTTTAAATTTTTACCGACGTTTCGGCAAATTTATTGCCTTCTTCAGGGTCTATACTAGGGATTGTAAATTTACCGACGGTAATTCGGTAAATGAAAATTAAAATACCAGTTTACCGGTAAATTTTTTCCCTGAAAAATAAAACCGTAAGGTGATAAAAAATATGTCACTTTGATTTCCATTTCATATTTTTTATTTCAAAGATATAGAATATAAAAATTAAAGTGTTATTCTAAACAAAATTTCGTGTTTTTTGCTTGTGGAACTGACACTTTTTGACATTCTGTTTTTTGTTGGCAAGGTCATAGAGTTTCTGCTTCATTGGTAATTGTATCAATATTAGGTGGTAGAAGTATCAATATTTTCGTTATCTGATTTGAATTGGAATCCAAATCAGGACATTTAAGTGACTCTGACTACTATCAATAATCATCGAAAGTATTTCAACAATGCTTTTGATTATTGTTGCTTTATTGTTTACATTAAAACTTTCATAATTTTCATGACCCGACAAAACCAAATTAGGGTCTGTCAAATAGGTAATATGTTAGTATAAACATCCTTCTCACCTTTATGCTATATTAATGCTTTTTTTCAGTTCACCGCTTGAAAATGTATTCAATATTATTATGTAAAAATGGATTTTCAATGTCCCATTAGCTCTTTTAAGTATCTATAGACACAATATTTTCTACATAAACATTTCTAGTATGGATTTTTCATTTACCAAATTACCGGTACCGGTAAGTTTACCGAACATTTTTTTGTCAATTTATCGGTTAACCGGTAAATCAGTAAACCGGTATACAATCCCCAGTCTGTACAAAGGTTTTAATACAAATCAGAAAAAAACAAAAAAAAAACAACATAAATTATAAATTTAATTATAAATATTTTTAAATAATTTTTTTTTTTAAATAAACTACGCAAATAAACTAAATAAAGAGTATATATATCAGTAATAAAGAGAACAGATCAATAATAAACAGCATCACAACTATTGATCTTCGACAATATATGGCATATATATAAGAGTAAAAAAATATGGAAATGACATAGAAATTGTACTTACAAAAATTTCTTGTTAGAATTTCTTAAAAACTAGAGTTTAACTTGTGATATATCATCACCAAGTGTTATGGACATTGGATGGGTCAAGGTTTATAAAGGGCTAGGTGAGTAGATGGTCTTAATCTGTATTTTGTTTTGGAAATTCCAGGAGATAGGTTGTTGGTGTCTTTCTAAAATTGATAGATTATTTATCTTTTTTAACATGTATCATTTCCAATATATTTCTTTTTCTATTATTATTTTTGATGGAGAGAATTTTTGTGTTTCCCATGTCAAATTCATTTTTGCATTATAAATGCAATGTTTCGTTAGTACTGTAGTCATGTCCGTCGGTTTTTTTAGTTTTGCAGTCGTATTTAAGTTGGTATTCTATTTTTTAAATATTGAGATGTTTGTCCTAGATATGTAGCTGGACATTGGATGGGCCAAGGTTTATAAAGGCTAGGAGAGTGGATGAAATAAAATCCAGATTAAGATACGGTTTTCCCATACACTTCAATAGGTTGCATAAAGTGATATTATCCAAATAATTATCAACTGCTTTAAATATGAAATATATTTATTTTGTATAGACAGATACCAAGATTTGATCAGGATACTGATGACCATATTATTTACATTCGATGCCGTTTGAAACTTCGTTGTACAACTTTCATTGCTCAAAATATCTAAGAACTAATTTTATTCATGAATACGAATAAGTATTTTCAAGAAATTAATCTGTGTATATTCAGTAAACTTTATCAAAAAACACTGAAATAAATGTGGAGGAGAATTCTAAATCTATGACAAACAAGTATGAGTAATGGTTGTCCTATTAAGTGCTATTTCAATTTATTACACAATTCTATCATCTAAATAATATTAATTAAAATAAAATATGTTGTTGAAATTTCGAGTTTGAAGAAAATCAGATGACCGGAAGTGCATTTTTTAAGAAAATTATTTTACAGTTTTCTGCTGTTTTCTCTAAAACGGTTCCAATGATTTTCTTTATAAATTCATTTAAAGTGGCTTTTGGGATAAGGATAGGATTATGTTTGCCTCTAAAGTGCCATCTTAGTTGATTATACAATACTACCATCTAGACAAAATTGATTAGAAATAATTGATTGCCGAAATTCCGAGTTCCAAGAAAATTAGTAAACCGGAAATGCATTTTTTCGGAATAGTTTTTTCAGTTTTCGCGAAAACACCGACGATTTCATTAAATTTGGTATACTAACATATCAATTACAATTCTGAAAACTGGAGTAAGAGAAAGTTGTGTGAGTGTTTCACATCAGTTTTTTCATATTAGGTATATGCTAAAGCTTACAAATTACTAACTTATAAAGTGCTCACTTATGAATTATATTATACACAGCGAGAATGAAAGAATTTTATCAGTTGACTGATTTAACAATTTATCGAAATCAATTGTATTCATATAATTGAGAACTTAAAAAAAAGAGAATTGAATTTGACTTTATAGGTAAATAAACTATAGGACTATACTATTAAACGTAAACCATTTATATTATTACAATAAAATATTTAATATAATAACTAATATAAGTAACAATCTTATTATAAATGCAATAAATTTCATTATTGCTAGCAGGAAGAGATCATATTCATTACAAATATGTTTCCAAGGGACATAAGTCTAGGTAAAGGAGAGGATTGGGAATATTTTGTTGAATAATAACTTTTAGAAAACACAGATTTATAGCGAGTATGTATTGAAGGTACATGGAAATTGATTAATTCCAGCTATTCAAGACAATCTACATAATGATGTACAAGTTTGGAGAGGAAAATAATGTCTGCTCTTTCTTCTGAAGGATAGAGTGCTCAAATTGAAGGAATCCAACACATCAGAATAAGCTAATCTTTTATCAGTAAACCCATCATTTGAGCAATCCTAAGAAATCTATGCTGCACCCTTTCAATAGTATCAATGTGAATTTTATAATACGGAATCCAAACTGGTGAAGCAAATTCAAGTCGTGGACGAACCTAATGCAAATACAGTCTTATAACAATTTATCTAAAAGAAATGGAATTCCTGAAGACAAAACCCAACTTTTGTAACTATTGCTATCTTTACAATATGAGAGCTAAAAAAGAGTCTAGAATCTAAGGAGATGCCAAGATCATTTACAGAGTTATCACGAGTTAAAGGAGTATCATTGAGAGTACATTTAAATTGTGGTGAAGAGCATGATCTGAAAAAAGAAATTACTTGGTATATCGAGGTATTTAATATAAGAAGATTATTCAATTTCCTTAGAGAATAGCGAGCAAGAATTTATAATTTTTTTAATTGTTCTAAGAAATATTTAAAAACTAATAATTGCACTGCAAGATTCAAATTATGAAAATAATAAAAGTAACGATATGTTTAAATGAACTTGTATTAAGTTGTGTAAATTAAATGATATGCATAAGAAACATGCTTATTCATGGTATTGGGATTATATGTAATATGAAAAAGACAAAACTTTCTCTAGTTTAGGTAATTTAAATGAAACTTGGAAATTCACAAATAGTTTCAAGAATGTTGAAGTATTCTTCTTCCCCAAATCCAAAGTGACATCTTAACAGATTTTGACCCATACTTTCTACATTTTAATTACTTCAAAATATATCATGCAATGCATTTGTTGTGACTAGAGTTAATATAGAATCAGAATAAAAATTATTATTGAATTGTATTATTGCTATAAAAAGTTATTAACAAATAATTCCTCAATATGACCAGAACATTAGGTCTATCTTCGATTTGTTTTTACAATTTTGGAAATGTATTTTATATTTTTTACAAAGAAATGATTGAAAATGTAAGTTGAGATGATGCCTAATAACAGTGTATATTTAGAATAATCATAGAAATTATGAATTATATATTAAAAAATTGTTAATTATATCAAATGAACACTGCTGAACTCAATGTATGCCGGAAAGACTAACACAAAATGATGTCTACGTTATGGTCCGTCCCTTACTTTATAATGCAGCGCTCAATGCGCACAACAGTAACAGGCAAAGTTTACTGCGCATTGCAATGACAGAGACCACAGAACAACCAGCTGCTGAATCACCGGCTCCAGTTGCTCCTGCTAAAAAGGGGAAAGGATCTCCGAAGAAAAAAGCTGCAACTAAGTCAGGCGCGAAAAAGGCTACACATCCTCCGACGTCCCAGATGGTGACTGCTGCCATAAAGGATTTGAAAGAACGTGGGGGTTCTTCGCTTCAAGCAATCAAGAAATACATCAGCACGACTTATCATGTGGATGCCGAGAAAATGTCTTTCTTCATACGTAAATATATCAGGTCGGCGGTGGAATCCGGTGAGTTAGTTCAAACAAAAGGAAAAGGTGCAGCTGGATCTTTCAGACTCGGTGGTGGTACCGAGGGTAGCACTAAAAAAAGTAAATCAACCACTAAAACTAAGAAGACCACAGAAAAGAAAGTGCCAGCTAAGAAACCTAAAACATCACCGAAGAAGAAAGCAAGTGCACCTAAAGCGAAAAAAACAAAGAAGCCTCCTACAACACCCAAGGCTCCGAAGCCTAAAAAGGCAACACCTTCACCTGCTAAAGCTAAGAAAGCTGCACCAGCTAAGCCAAAAGCCAAGAAGCCGGCGGCAAAAAAAGCAGCTCCTAAAAAGAAGTAAACAAACCTGCAGAGGTTCTCTTGTATTTTAACGGCCCTTTTCAGGGCCACCAAAATTAGTCACTTTGAAATTTTTAAATAACTTCTGGTCAAATATCAATCTTCCTCGTAAGCTAGATGCTTTGATAAAAAAAGTAAACAACTACAAAATCTAGACGCTTGATCTGCAAGCCTGCTAACTGACTTACAAGTGAAGTTTGACGGCATATCACTGATTGAGCGAACGTTACAAACGAATAGTCAGAGTTCTTCCATCATTTGTACCAGATTACTTCCTCTTTTATTCCTCACTTACGAGTTACCCTGACACCAGCTAACGAACCTTAAAATACTTCATCCTCGAATGAATTCAAATTATCAAATACCAGAATTAATGTCCACCAATTACAAGGTCATATTGGCTATAATGGAATATGTCTGATAAATCGGTACTAAACATTTCCAAAAATATATCTCCTTCACTACCTGGTTTAAAATAAACTACACCCAAGATTAAGACAGTTTGTTGAATTTCAATTAGTATGCATATAAGGTATTCCTTACAAATAATATCAATCTTAGATATAAATGCTCTATCGAACAATATAATGAGACCACCGCTCGCACGACTTTTATCAAAACATTTTGAAGCTGGAGAATGTATAAGTTCGTAGTCACTCAAGAAATAAGATACAACAGGTTTGTCTGAATAATTCCAGGTTTCACAAAGATTATTCTGTGAAGCTTTAACATTTCAATTTCAGATGAATCTAAAAAACTCAGGTAGTGAAGGAGATATATTTTTGGAAATGTTTAGTACCGATTTATCAGACATATTCCATTATAGCCAATATGACCTTGTAATTGGTGGACATTAATTCTCGTATTTGATAATTTGAATTCATTCGAGGATGAAGTATTTTAAGGTTCGTTAGCTGGTGTCAGGTAACTCATAAGTGAGGAATAAAAGAGGAAGTAATCTGGTACAAATGATGGAGTACGAAGAGCATGTACATTCCAGAATCCAATATTTATTCTGTTTAGCGATCTGTTTACCTGTAATGGCTATTTCCTCGGTGGGCTATAGTTGACTTTCCTTTTCTTGCCTCGAGCTGTATTATGTAACTATTACTACATCCTTATTCTCGGCACTTGTTCCAATTTTCTTACTGTTACGACGAACATTCACGCTTTTTTCAGATGAATCATCGGCTCTTAAATTATCTTTATCAGTCATGTCAGTTTCGCTAAGATGCTGAATAACCAGATTCACGAGCACTTATAAGAAAAGGTATCAAATTTCTTCTTGTTTCCCTAACCTTTGGGGGATAATCCCTGGAAAGTACAATACAATTGGGGATAATCCCAATACAATACTTTCTAGGCTGTTTTATATTAGTTCCAGCAAGCTTTCTACTGTTTCTAAGACCATGAATCTTGGTTCTGAATGATTACCAACAATTATTACTAACGGAGTTGGTTTCTGTCAGTGTCACAGGTACATGTGGTCTTAATATTTTTTATATTTAGTGTAGGAAAAAGTGGTCCGATTTACTTTAAAATTTGTGAAAGACATCTTTAATCAGCCTTTTTGTATTGTGTGAAATTTGGTGTTTGTCTAATGAGTTTTTCTTGGCAACTCGAGTTAGAAAAAAGTTGTTAATTTGGGTCGTATGCAGGTTTTCATTGCGCATTAACTTGGGTGAAGTAGGGTCGTGACGTGTATTTTTATTTTTTATTTATTTATTACTGCTTACGAAGTTATAAACTTGTAGCAGAGAGTTGGTATTATATAAATTTACAACTAATACAAAACTAGATCGAGAAATTAAATATTAACTTTGAAATGAAAGTATAAATCCAAATAAATAAAAGTAATTGATATATTTACAAATTATAGAAAAAGATAGACAAATATTTAAAATATATATAAAATAATTACTAGCAAACTTGATAGTGAGTGCTCTGAAATATAAAGAAATCTGATAATAATGGTAAGAAAAATACAAAAAAAAATCATTCTGGGCGGTACGGTCCACCTGTTTAAGACAACTGATTTCAATTATTTCTGTTAATCAGAAACTAGTAAATTTACTTCTAACATAAATATGTCTTTGTTTTAAGTCCAAAAAAAAAAAAATGAAATTTCTCAAAATAACTAAAAATTAATTACTTCTTTAATTTTCTTAATCTCAGACTGTTAACACAAAACAGATAGATAGAATTCAACTTATTTATATCCTCCACAATTAACAGATCATCGAGAAGATCAGATTTCGAACTATTTGACAGAATATATTGAGATAAAATTTCCTTCTTTCTTCTGTTAGTGAAGGACACACAAATAGCATATGTTCCAAACTGTCTCTATCATTTCCGCACAATTTACATTGCATATCTGTTGCGAATGTGGACCTCTCCCAGCCAATTTTTATTGAAAAAGATTTCATACTAGCCAGTCTAAGCTGAGCCAGCACTCCCAGCTTATCAATAGCAAAATTAATATTCAGATACTTCTCTCCAAAATTTAGAGAACTAATTCTCCTGTACCAGATATTGTATGAGGAGTTCAAAACAAAGTATTTCACAAGATAATAAATGGTTTCTATAAGCTTTAATTAAAGAACCCTTATAAAGTGAAATATCAACATTATTTGAAAATGATAGTAGATAGTCATAACCGATAGTATATAAAAATAAACGCAATTCTGAGTACCAATTATATGGCGGCAACTCATAACGCATATCTAATTCCGCTAGCCTCGAAAGACACAACCTTGGTAATCTACTTTCTTCCATATTCAAGAAACAGAGCCACCAACCTATCATTCTTTTAAAAATTTGAAATTTTATATGTATTCTCCCACATTCCATCCTAACAAATGCACTTGGAGTAATAGGAGGGAGTCTCAAAATGCTTTTGAAAAATGTCAACTGCCCCCGTTCAATAATGTCACCATATGGAGCACTCCTCACTTCAGCAGCAAATAATGACACTTACCGCTAAGGAATCACATAGCTGACACTTACTGGGCCAAGATTCCGACCTGCTAGATCTTAAAATACTCCTAACACAGAATCTGCCGCATAGAATTTGGACAAGAAGTATTCAGCCTTTGACGAAATTTTGCAGAACTTACGAATGGAACTCCAAGATAAATTGATTTATTTTTAACTTCTATTTTAATATTAGAATATCAAAAATCATTAAATTTGCGTAAACGTCCTCCTCTGTGAAATGGTACAATAAGAGTTTTTGAGGTATTGAACTTTAATGAGTTAAGAGCTCAATACTTTCTAGGGTGTTAAGATTGGACTCCTCGCTCCGAGAATGGCTAATAGCACAACGTCATCTGCATAAAGAATCAATAATAGGTCATTCGCATGCTTAATATTTAAACCCTTCGCACCGTTTTCTCTAAAAAAAGCTACAATATCTGAAAGATAAAGGGAGAAAAGGAGTGGGCTTAAAATTTCCCCTTGAATAATTCCAACCGAAATTGGAATTTCATTTGAAACTTTCGCTCCCTCTGAAACAGACATTCATACAGCTCCTTTATACATATTACTTAAAATTCTTAAGATCTTTATACTAACACCTTGAGCATACAATTTATCCCATAATTTACCGTGCGAAACTGAGTCGAAAGGTCACTGAAAATCAACAAAAATTCCAAAGACAAGCCTTTTTTTTAGTCTTAAACCCAACATCCTCTTCCCACCCCTTCCCTTAAATATAGGTCCCAACATCCTCTTCCCACACGAAAACCCATTTGCTCTTCGGGTATTAATTTCCTGTTCTCTGACCACATTAGTCTCTTATTTATAATAGAAGTGAAAAGTTTTGATATTACATTAAAAATAGCAATTTCTCTATAATTCTTTTTATCCTGCGGATCCCCTTTCTTAAACAAAAGTTTCATTTTAATTTTATGCCATTCCGTTGGCAAATGTTCTCCACTCCAAATTCTGTAAAATAATATTAATAAATAATGCAACCAAGGTGGCGGTAAATTTTTGAAGCATTCGTTCGAAAGTAAATCAAATCCTGTAGCTTTTCTATTTTTAGAACTACTAATACTATCAATGATTTCATTAAGTGTAATATCTACGTATCAGTGTCGTCATAATCCATATAACTCGTCTGACTAAATACAAATAGATAAACATACTGTAATTTGTTGTTTTTAGTAGCTACTCTTGATTTGTCTAATACAGATTCTTTTCTAACATTGAATTATTTTCTCTGGCCTATTTTTTTTTGTTTCGCAAAATTTAATTAATTAATATTATAATTTAATAATATGATCAACCTACATTTAGTATGGACGAATTTAAACAATTGTTTATAAAGATAAAGAAACAAAGTTGATTTAAACACTGATTGAAACAAAATGAAAAAGTCTTTTACCAGTATAAACGATAAAATTGATAAGTTAACATCAGAATTAGAGCGACTCAACATTGAAAAAAAAGAGCTTAAAGAGAAATTGGTCAAGTAAGAAGCAGAGATTAGGCTTCTAAGAAGTAGAGAAAGAGAGTATAACTTGATAATTTACAACATTGATGAACCACATAAAGAAAGTTATGAAATGTTGGAAGAAGCTGTACTTCAAATTATTATTGGTGCTCAGATGGAGACTGGAATAGTTAGTAAAGATATTGCTAGGGTAAGCAGGCTTGGTCAAAGAGGAAAGCATAGTCCAGTTTTAGTGAAGCTGATATCATTCAGAACCAACATTCAAGTTCTTAGAAACAGTAGAAAGCTTGCTAGAACCAATATAAAACTTTCCAGAGATTATCCCCCAGAGGTTAGGGAAACAAGAAGAAATTTGATATCTTTTCTTAGATTAGATTAGATTCTTTGGGGGGATTGGCTCTTCAGCCTGCGCCACCGCGATCCCCGTCGGTCTATTGTGGCACCCCCTAAGTTGGAGACCCGGACCCCGTCCTGTCCTTCATCGAACAGTGGAGTGGGGAGGTCTCCCTAAGTGGTCAATTAGAGCACCCTCTCGAGTCCTGTCTGCCTTAATAGACTTAGTAGACCCGAGAGGGGCCCCAGATTCAAAATATTATTTTCATTCATTTAAGAACATTTAAAAGCATCAAATTTTGATCGTAATGTTATTTATCTTCCAACAAATTAGCAATAACACTTCATTCCTTTCTTCCAATAATAATCTTACCAACTAAAAAATCTAGAATTATAAATTATATTATTTAAAATTTATCCTATCCTTGCAAACTTTTGGAAACCAACTCAAGTATGAAAATAGAAGATATAAAAAATATACTAAATCAGAAGTAATAATGTTATTTGTAATGATAATGTAAGAGAAGAGACAGAAAGATGTATAAAACTGAACTCACATCGAAGATTATGTAAGCGGAAGCAATAGCGTTGGCGCTGGAATGCGATGAAGTGATGTAAAGGGGCTGATGTAAATCAGGCGTGTGAAGGTTGTTTAGGTGTGAATGTTGTATGTGTGAGTGATGAGGGAGTGCAGTAAGATGTCAATGGATGACGCTGAAGGTCTTGAAGCCGGAGAGGCGATGAAATTAGATGAGTGTTCTTGAATGAGAAGAGTGCGTAAATCAAGTTAATTCTCAATAAGAGAAATATGCTTAAGCGGGTGACGAAAGTGATGAAGGCGACACAAAATAGGCGAAAAGAGCACTTGATGGACATAAAAACTGAACTGCGAATAAACACACAGAGCTGTGTACTTCACAACAGTCAGAAGACAATGAATAATATGTGTATGTGTATGAATAACATGTGTATGCTCAAGAGCGTACACTTGGTGGTGATATATTTTCAACATACTTGGTGATGGTATATCACAGATTAAACGTTAGGTTTTAAGAAATTCCAACAAAATATTTTTCCCCTGAAGAAGGCAATAAATTTGCCGAAACGTCGGTGGAAATTTAAAGAGTGAATGATCGAACCTCAACATTTATTTTACATCATTGAATACAGCGATCGTAACGAACACCAAAACATTTAAAAGTAAATTCTATCGACATTTCGTTAATCGTTTCGTTTCATTAATCTTACAAAAATTTGAACTAATTTTAACTAGTGGGTAATCACCAGCACTAACTCACAACAAAAACCCATTAAACAAGTAAAAAAAAATAAAAGAAATTTTGTGGCTATTAAAAATGACTGGTCACAATTTTTAGATAGTCAATTGCTAATTTTGTGGCTAATAAATTTAGTACATTTGTTTTTTAAAAACAATTTTATAAATGTTATCGCCAGAATTTGGATTAAAATGTCAAGGTAATTTATGTTCGACGGGTTGGAGAACCTGGGGGAGCGGTTGAGAGCGGGGAAGATTGGACCCATGTGTGGAGTAGTTGAGCCAAGAACCTGGGTGTGTAAAGTGTTACATATTACAGGTCCTTTAGCATCACAGGTCTATATTGCTTTAGAACGCCTGTATGTCAGGCGGGTTTTATTTTGTACAATAAAGTGTGGTTCTTAATTCCGTCTTGTTTGTCTTATGAACCCTGTGATCCGTGAGTAACTGATTGATAACTATTATAAAAAAAAACAATAATAGTTAATATAAGATGAAATGTAATCGACTACAAAAATTTAGTTCGGGACTTTTCACATAAAAACAAGAGGTTATTTTAATTCGTTTTTTCTTTTAAAAACCTCTATTAATTATTATAAATATACCATTAGCTTTCCTTAACATTAGTGTTCCATTACACTAAATATTATGTACTTTAAGAATGATTGTTATTTATTCTACGAGATTTAATTTATATATATGCCAATCAACTTTTAAAACAAATCATTAATGAAATACACTATTCAGCTATAAGAAGAGAAATGTATTGAAATTTTATTTATTATACAACTATCCGAAGGAAATACAATAATATCCTGATTTTGATAATAATAGTTAATACAAAAATAATACGAAATTAAAAATGTAAATCAAACAAAATGTTGGCTGGGTCCAAACAAAACTATTTATTCTATCAATGGTTCGGACACCTTTTAAATGCCTAAAAAATGCATACATGCTTTTAACTCTGTACCTCTTTTTGACAGATCTTGAGGAAGGATACCAAAGGTCCCGAAATGTCGATAGACTAAACTTTTCAAGGTGAAGCTTTTTTCTTTAGCCCCAACCAACCAATATTTTCCTTATTTTATTAACAACGGCCAAACGTACCGATGTAAAATCTATTTTTTCGATATTTGTGCACTCTGCCTTATTAATTAAATAGTGCGTCAAAACAATATTCTTTAACAATTCAGTGTAAATTAAAGATGCGTCCGTCAAGTTGTACTGGCCACCATCGAATTTTCAGGTTGTACATCGTTTGTGCCGGCGATCGGCAAAATTTCAGCGTTTGCGCCGTACAATTAGCAGAGTTATTAAGGACAGAATGTGGCCAGCCCAACTTGACGTCTAGTTAAGCTGGCCACCAATTTCTATTTGACTTTTTAAAATTCTTTTTTTACCAAATCAGTGCTGCGTTTGTGCCGGCGATTCACCAAATTTCAACGTTTGAGTCGTAAAATTGAAACAGTTATTAAACAAACTAAGTGGCCAGTACAACTTGACGTCGTACTTGAAAACCAAAGGCCATGTCTGCGGCTATTTGAAAGTGCCTGCTCAGTTAACCACCAACGGCCCTTTTCACGGCCACTAACTAATATGTACTGACCACCAATTCCTAATCAAATTTTCGAACTTTTTTCTTCGTTAATCTTAAGTGATTCATTTGTGCCAGCGACCCACCAAATTTCAGCTTTGTGCTGCAAAATTGACAAAGTTATTCAGGTAAGAATTAGCGTCAAGTTAGACGGCACAATTTTTTTTGTCACTTTTTTCAACTTTTTTTTTTGGCAATCGTTTGTGCCGGTGATTCACCAAATTTCATCGTTTGTGCTGTAAAATTGACAAAGATATTAAGAAAAAAAAAGTGGCCATTCCAACTTGACGTCAAGTTAGACTGGCCACCAATTTATATTTAACTTTTGAAAATTCTTTTTTTACCAATCGTTAGTGCTGCATTTTTGCCGGCGATTCACCAAATTTCATGGTTTGTGCCGTAAAATTGGCAAAGATATTGACGAAAAACTGTTCGTCGTACTTGAAAACCAAAGGTTCTCTGCGGCTATTTGAAAGTGCCTGTTCCACTAACCACCAACGGCCCTTTTCACGGCCACCAACTAAAATGTACTGGCCACCGATTTCTGATCAAATTTTCAAACTTTTTTCTTTGCTAATCTTAAGTGCTTCATGTTTCTAATGGAGTTCCAGAAATTTTTTACTGCTGCGTTTGTGCCGGCGAATCGTTACTTTCTTCGATTTTGTTCACAGAGGCACTCGTAAGTCCATTGATTTAAGAACTGATTCGATGTGGTTTTGAAGTGGTGTATAATGTTTCTCTGAAAGGTGTGCTTTTATTTAAACCGCGTGCATAATTGCCAATTTACCCAATTTACGTTTAGTGAACAAAAGAATGTTTAAAGAAAATTTTTCGCTTATCACTACCAAAATTACAGCAAGGGATACCCTTGTCAGTGTTTAGCAACAGTTTTTTCTTTTCTTTAAGCATCCTTCACCTTGTCCATTAGTGGCTTGTTATATTAATTATGATATAACACAGCTGTTATAATTCCAAACAATTCCGTTAGTAGCTCATTTTTATTTAGACAGTTATATTAAGGCGGTATGGAAGGTTCAATTTATGACAAAAACCGTGGATCAAATTGAGTTAAAAATTAGTTAAACTCAAGTTGAGTTAGAAAAAAAATCATCGCTGGAGGCAAAATTGACTTCTGTTAAAATTCTGTGCAAAATTTCTATTGCATCCAAATTAGTGTAAAAACTATTAGTATAAAAAAAATTATATGAGAATGTAATACATTTATAATACAATAGCGGTAGTTGTTCAAGTTTTTAAGATTTTTATATTATTAAATGTATAATGTATTATTAATGTGGGATTAAAAACAACGTCAAATAAAGATTCTAAGCCGATATCAAAATTAATTTTAAAACGAGATTAGCAATTAATTACCCGGCAAAACCATTTTAATCACCCTCCTCCTTTTCACTGCTGTAAATATAAGGAAATGGACATGTTAAACTTTCATTAATCAAAATTGAAAGTGAAGTATACACAATTTCAAATAAGAATCATTGAAAAGTTTTGGAAATATTATATCTTAGTTTTAAAATAAATTTTTAGTGGCGATAGGGATTGTCCCAAATAATAGAACGGTAAATTTGGCCAAGTCCTTTGTAATTTGGAATTCCTTTCTTTATATAAAAAAGGGGCAGTTGCACAGAACGCCCAATGATCACTAGATGAAAGGGATCACTATTAACTGTTTCCATGATTAAGGAACGAATTATCTGTTTTAAAAAAAAGAAGTTAATACCCTAAGAAGGCGGGATCAAAGAACACACAATAATCCCATTTTACCAGAGAATAAAAAATAAAAGTAATGCTTTTAGAAGGCGGCATCAAAGAACATACAATAACCTATTATAAGAGAGGCGCTATAAGAAGAATATTTACAATTTGAGCGGACACCACAAATGAAAAGTTCCTGAAAAGAATACTGTAGCTTAAATGTGAAATAAATCTCACAATTAACGTATGACGTACAAAAGTTATGATTAAAACGATATAAAACTTATTATATTAAAACATAATAATTTACATATAACAAAACAATTCACATATATCTTACTATAATTACTTATAAAATTTATTATATTGCAACTTATACTATGGAATATGACGTATAAAATTGCAGCATAAAGCAGAAACTAGCTAGTTACCTAACAACTCTAATAAATTCAGATGGAAATGAAACAAAGCCTTTCAAAAATTTACCTTTTTTGATAAAGCTAGAAGCGCTTTATTCCCAGCTAAATCTTTGAACCATGCTTCAACAGCAGCCTCGGATCGGTTTGTTGCAGGCCAAAAATTATCTTTAAGGTATTAATTTCTTCTTTTATACCAAGAATTCCATTGTAATAGGCACCAATCTAAAAATTCATTTGTTTGGATCTCGTATATTTCTTTATAATTACTTATAAAATGTATTGTATTGCAACTTATACTATGGAATATGACGTATAAAATTGCAGCATAAAGCAGAAACTAGCTAGTTACTTAACAACTCTAATAAATTCAGATGGAAATGAAACAAAGCCTTTCAAGTATTATGGACACATTTTTGGCACAGGACAGTGAAGAAAGTGATTACGAAGAAAGAAAGAAAGAATAGAAGATTAGCGACTGGAGGAGTGCCACTAAGGTATTGACTTCAAAAATACTCAACATACCAAGAAGTATTAATCCCGAAAAACGGATTGAAGGCAGGGCAAGAGTGCGGTCAACAGTGACATAAGAAAAGCAATGAAGAAAGAGTAAACAAGGAGCACTTAGTAGGCAATTCTTTACCACAATATTTTCGAGGCTTAAAGGAGGAGGAATAGATTTAAATTAATGAAATCTCCAAACAGTCCGTGCAATGGAAATAGTTCACAAACTGTCATATATAAATTAAATATTTGGATAAGAGAGAAGTGGAGTGATTAGAATCATTACCACAAAAGGCGATCCATGGCCCTTGGAAGGTAGCACGCTAATATTAAAATATTTCAGAGAATTTCAAAAATGTATAAATAAACTAGACAGCAAGAATTCAATAATAAATAAGAGCAAATAAAGCAATTTTTCATTTAATTTGATATTAACGTATTTAGTCTTGAATCTGCATGTGTACATATTTTAAACAAAGTAAGTTTTTTTGTTTTGTTTGGTTTGTTCTAGTGTTTACTATTTTTATTTAGTTTCCTTTTTTATCCTGGCGTTTTCATTGTTAAAGTTATTACTAACTAATGTACTGTCACTTTTGTTTTGATATGTATATCTAGTATCTCTATTTGAGCTTGTCTATCATCAAATTTAATTTCTTTACAAAAGTATTTCATGAAAATATTATAAGGTTATATTAATACTAATGCCATGATTTATTAATAATGATATCATTATTATAAAGTTGCAATGTTACCGTCTGTTTTAATCATCAAAGTCGAATTATATTGTTATATTATATAATATGGCGACATTAAATGTGAAACTGAAATAAGATATTTACATAAATTTAGTAAAATAGTGAAATCTAAATTCATGTAGCAAGGATAGCTGCTACTGTACAATTGTCTTGGAGTTTTACAAATAAACGGTCCTTGAACAGGGATACTACACAGGGGGGAAATGTATCACGCAATTAAAACACTACTTATACTAGTGTAAATGTATGCAATTAAGTAGCCATCAATGAAGCAAGTTTTCAATTAATGCAATAAAGCATATTTATTCTTGCTCAATATATATATATTTTTTTAAAAAACAACTTTTCCTATTACTTACTCTAACTTAATTATCGCATGAACTTATTTCATAAGTAGAACAAAGTTTAATAAATCTCCACAATTGCCTAATTAAGTAAACGTTGAGTGGTTGGAATGGAATGCTTTTTTCCAAGGATTTGTAAGGTTTTGGTAATAATCTGTGCAAAATTTGAATTTTAGCAACATAACAAAGTTTAACATAAGAGGCATTGCATAAAGTAGGCGTGGGCTTATAGAGTTTACAATATAAGCGACTTATAGAGAGGAATTATTGAAAAAAAAAATAATTGCCGGAGGTAAATTTGACTTTCTGTACATGAATCTAACTTTGCATGATAAAGCTTCACATTAATTTCTTATTGAAAATATTAGATTTACTGCTGCGAAAAATATTTGCTCAAAAGAGCGTTTGTGGGGAATGTGAAATGAGTAATTGTATGGAACTAGGACTTTACAGGAGTAGTTAACGCTACTGTTCCCTGAGAACCATCAAAAAATAATCTTCACGGAAAATGTTTGAAATAAAATAATAGGAAAATGTGAGATAGATACGAAGGGAATTGCTGGAGCCAAATCAAGGGAAACTGGAAAAAAAAGATCAGTAAAGTCGCTTATGTAATGGAAGTACCTAAATGAAAACAGTTTGATCTCTGGACTTTTCGTTTCTTAGAAATTTTTTAACACATCCACACCATTGTTATAAAAATTTTATCGCATTGAGAGGACTACAAAACATGAATTTTCTGTGAAAACACAATTCGGGAAATTCGATACACATTCCTTTGAGTACGCCTTAGAGAAGGGTAAAATTATTAATAATATTTCATTTATTACGAGATTTACTTAAAAGAAACATAATTATAGTAAATCCCACAGTATTATAAATTTCATTGCGCATGCTCTATAAGAAAAGTGGGGGTAGTTCCTCGTAGGGGTGGATTCTTCGTAGGGGTAGTTCTTTGGAGGTTAAAAAAATGCCAAAATTTGATTTAGTTCTTTTTGGACTTTGCTGTGTTTTACAGTGCGCTATTTATTGGAAAAAAGTGAAAAGTTTATTAACAATTGAATTTTTGCTAAAAGTGAAAATATACTTTTTGCGTTTTCTCTGTTTTATTCATTGCAGTGTAATTTTGTGCTTACAGTTCATACTTGAAACACTAACATCACAATTTACTTAATACACATTGCTATTACTTACTACACATTACATTATTGCTCCTAAACCCACTACACTTACACTATTAGTAACATACTACATACATAAATACTACACTAATCTGACATTGCATTTCTTTTAAGTACTTTATATAACTCGAGTTTATTTAGTAAATTATTATTTATTAATAATTTTAAAAGTTTTTTGAAACCGACAAAATGCCAAGAAAAAGTAATGTCCCTGCTCATCAAGTGCTCAGTGCCATTGAAAACTATAGAGACAATATACTGTTTTGTGGTAGAATACCTGTACCAAGCCATGCCATTTATTCCAGAATTGCTAAGGATTTAAATTATCAAGTAAGTGCAAAAGCTTTATATAATTTCTTAAGAAGAAATGTCTCTCACATTTTACCAGAGCTTCATAACCCAGAAGAAGAACCAATTGCTTTGCTGTCACTTAAATATACTTCACCATATGTTGGCAGTATTCATGACTGCGGGTTGGATCCTTTTTTTGTTCACTATTGGACTCCAGCCCAAGTTCAATTATATAAAAGTTATGGCTCGAAAAATTACACTGTTCTGTCAATAGACGCTACTGGAACTTTGATCAAACCGTTGATACCTGACCCGAAACCTGTAGCATTTAATAAAAGTAAACATACTTTTCTATATGCAGGAGTTTTATCTGTCAGTTACGGTCCTGCCGTACCTGTATTACAGATGTTATCACAAGCCCATGATACCATTTCATTGTCTTTCTGGATTCAGAAATGGTTAAGCCATACTCATAGAAAACCTAACGAAGTTCGAACAGATGACTCCGCAGCATTAATAAAGGCAGTCATATCAGCATTTACAGACCATACAAGTGTAAACTCTTATGTTGAATCTTGTTATGCAAGTTTAACAAAGAAAGAAGTTATTACAACTTGTTTCGTAAGAATGGATCGGAATCATTTCATTAAAGCGGTAACACGTTGGAAGTTTTTCATAAATAAAGATAAAAGAATTAAGAAAATGTACTGCCATTGCATTGGTCTGTTAACTGATTTAACAGATTTACAGAATATAAAATACATTGTTGCCCAAGTATTATTCATTGCTTTATCAGTATATGATAATATGGCAACAAAGAGTGCAAAGAGAGAAATTATGCAGTTTATTTCCAGGGGTCAAGTACAAAATACTGACGTGCAAGAAGAAGATGGTGAACCACAAAGATATGATGTCGGTGTTTTAGAGTGTGAACAGGCCGAATCTGAATTTTCTTGGTTTTCGGAAGTAATTGATACCGTCCAGGCAAAATTACAACTGGTTGAAAATAGTGAAGAAGATAATTTATTCTCTTTGCCGGAAATAGTGCCGCCTTTGCAGCGCATATGTCACAAGCTACCCATTTGGTCGGCGATCATGGTGAAATCATGGTCGGCTCCGAAGAAATCAACCGCTTCTTATACTGAAAGCTATTTCAAAGATTTGAAATCGTCAGCTTTCCATAATAACACACCCATATCTGCAGATATGTTTATTATGAAGCATATTGGCGCCCTGGAAGGACATCTCAAATTGAGTGCCAGTAAGTTATTAGAAGGTAGTACCAGTAGAAATGAACTATTCACCAGCACAAAGGAGGATGAAAAATATATGGTACAAACTTCATTTCCAGCAGAATCTATTTTCCAAAAACGGCCGAGGGAAGAAGAAAACTGGATGGGAAAGAACAAACCATCAAAATTAAGGAAAGTGAGCTCTTCTTATTTTTCTTTGCAAGAAGGTTGGAGTTTTAGAGAAGAAATTCCTAAAGACATGGGAATGCCAGGCATCTTAAAAAATGGCAGCACATTACATTACCTGGTATCAAATTTAATAGTGAAAAGTAATGTTGGAAAATACATGTCCACTTGATTCTGTGGTACAAGGATTAGCTTTCCTTTGCAGCTATTCTCCAAATTTTAAACGCATCATCAATGATGGAAGGGAATCAAACACTTTATTTGATTTGATATATAAACTTAATCATACTAGCATGGCGGAATGTAATTTACTTAGACTGAAATTACTTTTTTTTAGTTTTCGAGCCCATACAATTGAAGGGTGGAATTAAAAAAATTAACTGTGCATGTAATGTTGCAATCATAATTGGTAAGTGTATTAAGGACTCTCTTACGAGTGTAACTGTTACCAGCGTATGTAATGTATGTAACATTGAAGACACATTTCAACGTGCTTTTGTGCCACTTAATTATGAAATTTTAACCTTATTTGGTATAACCAGCTTGGATGACAGTATTAATGTCAGCTTCTTATTAAAGCGTACCAAATGTCATTTTCTTAATAATGGTAAACACTGTTGGGGCGAGAGACAGAAAACGATACAAGTGGGAAGTGTGATCTTTATAGAACCTTATTCTTTAAATAAAAATAAAGAATTTCTTACTGAGTTGGGCTGTTTACCTCAAAATGTTACAATTCGTGGAATCAAGTATCACTTAAAAATTGTGATTGAATTTAAGCCGCCAATTAGTTCTCAAGCAATTAGGCACTAAGCGTATCCCACGTTAAGACACCTTCTGGAAACTTTAATTGCATTGATGACCTAAGTGATAAAATAGTGCCCAGTTCTGGAAAAATTCTACCACATTTATTAATATATGAAAATGATGACAGCCATCCTTAAAAATTCTTTGTAATGTATGTATATATAATTCTTTGATAATATTGCAGATTAATTTTTTTCCACTTTTTCGTTATGGAAGAATATAGTTTAGTAAAGAGAGAGGGCACACTGGAGAGGAGGCGGGCTGCTCAGTGACGTGGTCAGCTCTATAAAATGTCTCAAAACTCGATGAAGGTGTGTAGCAGCGGCGAGTTGGTGCCGCCACTCAAAACAATGCACTTGTCAGAAAAATTATAGCGATCATTTACATTTGGCAAGCTGTCATCAATGGCATTAATGCATTACCCCCCTGCGAAAACCACCTTATTAATCAAGAAAAAAAATGTACAGTAAATGTTCGCAAAGGCCCCGCGAAGTATGGTGCAGTAAAGAGAAGAATTGCATACCACCTACAATGGAAAAAAAAAAACAGGTATTTTACTTCACTAGGCTCCTCCTCAAAATGTATCATTTACTTAACTAATATTACCGAATTTCTTGCTAATAACAATGAGTATTTAATTTTGCAGGAAAAAGGAAAGGAAACTGAAAACGAGGAGTACGCTTGCTTCCTGAAGCCTGAAGTTTTGTTTCA
>JAAEAF010000583.1:0-258967 GCA_011037195.1 Triatoma infestans
GTGGCTAAATTTTTATTATTGAAATGTTCTCAAATAAAGTAATCTTTATAACAAATTATTACAAAAACTTTGCAAAGTCAAAGTTAGATTTTTCATAGGCATCCTCCCTTTCAGAAAATATCCTCCTTGTGCCCAGTAAAAGTATAAAAATGTCTTTAAACAAACAAAATGAATAAATAGCAAAAAATGTCGACTTAATCATTGAGCTGTTTAGTTTTTCAGAAGCTGCGAAAATAAAAATGGCGCCAAAGAACAAAATATTTGCAAACAAGGCTTGTGGTGCTTTTTTAAAATACTTGTAAACAGAAAGAGAAAAATAATAATACGAACGAGACGCTTAAAAAAATAAATAAATAAAAAACATATATTTTACATACAATGCATTTTGTGTGAATTAATAATTCTTTCTCCAATTTTTGTAAATATTACTAACTTTGTAAAATGTATAATTTCGAAACATAATGATGTCATTAATTAGTATTGAATGTAAAGTATATGAAAAACAATGTTTTTGTTTTTATTTTTTATTATTATTTATTTTATTTGCATTGTTTATTTCGCCATGGATATCGAAAAATTACACATTCCTTTAACCGGGAAAAGCACATTTTTAAAAACATTATTTTGCGCTTTTAACTTTTATTTTACTTTAATTTGTTTTAATACGTATTTTACCATGGCTTCGTTATAATCGACTGTGCCTTCTGTACTTTCATTTTATTTTTTATTGCTTTATGTTACCTCAAATTGTAAATTTTTAGATTTTACAAATTGGGTGTGGCTTTATAAATAAAAAGAAGGCCCCATTTAGATTTTTTAGCCTATTTAGAATTTTTGCTAATATTTGTGCTTGTAATTGTTGTATAGCAGTTTGAAGAAACTCAAGAAATAAATCCAGAAGGGTTTTTTTTAAAATGAAAATTATAGAGAATTTGGCCATTTTCTTTTTTAAGTTTTGAATGAAAGGAATAAAATAATAATTAGCACACTTTGTATAATAATACTTGAAAGAGAATGTTTTGTAATTTTTTTGTGGGATCAATTGTTTAAATATGACTTGAGTTTAAATGTGAGGGATCAACACCATAAATTATCATCCCCTTCTAATGAACAAACTTGTGAATAAAAAAAGCTATAACTACTTTTCAATTTACAGTTTTTAAAATTATTTCTCAAAAATAGAAAAATAAATAAATATACAAAAATTAAAAACATTTAAAAAATAAAACATGGCAGAAGTGTGTCTGTATGCTAACGAACCAACATTTGCTGTGTATAGTCCTATTTTGGATTAGATTTCTATACAATTTTTTTTCTTTGTTTTTATGTATCATATCATGTATATATTATCTAACATTACAAAATATTAATATGTTAAAAAAACTGCTCTCTTCCGTATTGGACTTAAGTTTCCACTTAAGAAATGATCAAATTTATGTGTATATATATATAAATGTTTCATATATACATATATATTTCATATTATATATATATGAAATAAATGTATATACATAAACTAGATTATCTGTCTAGTCACACTTTTTTTCTACTTTACTGCTCATACATTTCTTCTTATAATTATTAGAAAAAATATTTTACAAATAAAAATTTTATACCGATGTATCAAGTTATATTCAGAAAATGAAGCAATAATAAAATGAGCACAAAAAAATACTTATACAGATTTTATGAACAACATATATGAAAACCCACATTTATTCAAGAGGGGGGACTTCTGGATTATCTATAAATGTAGCCTTCTTCTCTTCATTGCTGATAGTCAGTGCCTTTTTTAAATCAAATTCTCCTTGAACTTCTAAAAATTCTCTTAAAAAGAAAGTATATATTGAACAGTTAAAATTATTAATTAATTAATTTCTTTTAATTTCTCTTACTGATTCAAGACAAAGCTTATTCGTGTCAAATGCTCGCCGAAATTGAATTTTTAAAGAACCCAAAAAAGAAAATCCAAAAGTTCATACTTGATCTATCATTTAGAGACACCTATAAGGTAAGTGATCCGGCGAAAGTTTTGGTCAAAATAGGTTAATATTATTTACAAAGATTTTCAATTTTTTTGCAGTTATCTTGAAAACTACTCCACATTTTTTTTTTTAATTAGCACATACTCAAATGGAGGAACATCATTTTATTTTTAACATTTTTTCGTAAACATTCACTTTAGGGATGCTGTAACATTAAGCATACCTCTTATGTCCACTTCAGTGGGATTTTGAGGCAAATGCTTATTTACTTTTTCAGGCTAGCTTTATGTCCACAAACCGCCGTCTGACAGGCCTTAGCCCTTAATGGGTTGTTGTGCCAAGGTTAGGTTTATGAATTATGACCAACTAGCGATCAGGTGAGCTGGATTGAAGATTCAACAATACTTGACTACAATTATATATTTCATATAAGAATTATTCATAAATAAAGAGATAAGTTACTGTAAGTTAAAAAATATCTGGCATGTTAGATCCAATGAAACAATTTCTGGTTTCTGAAACCCCTCAAATTTATTACACAATACTTGGCAATACGGAGTAATTAATATAATTGTGCTAATTCCTTCAATTCAAAAATTGACAAGGAAAACATTAAGATCCAACCATCGATCGATTGCTAACGATATTTGTGAAGTGAAAGTTCCAATTTGCTGTGATTTTTTTTGTTTTGTTTTGAAAGGTAGGAACCAACAGTCAGTATTAAGGGCAGAAAATAAACTGAAGCATGCGAAAAAGTGCAGTGGTTTGCAGAAATAAAAGATCACTTTTTCTCCAACACAGCTCACACTGCGCAATCAACGATTGAAGAATTACGCAAACATTGTTAACTGAATAAAGGAGATGAATTTTTGGAAAATGTTGACATGACTTGGATTCATTATTACAAGCCTGGGTCCTAAAATGCTATTGTTTAGAAGAGCTTCATGAGTTTGTAGCAATAACAAGGAAATTCAAGGGATTTTTATTATTTGTTGTGGTGGTTGGTTCCGCAGAGCTGGAAAGCATCAGAGACATTTTCCGTGGTAGCCTGCTTCATTTTGTGGTCATCGACGGTTTGGGCGTTCGCCCATCTCAGGATGCGTTTTTTAGACAGTGTGACAAACAGACTCGCACAGAGCAAAACTAGTTTCACACTAACTGCGACGTATTTTTAAATTACTAAACTCTTAAACTAGGTAAAGGGATGTGGCCAGATGGGTGGGAAACACGTGTTTGGGTTGTTAAAGGGCATGTTTTTTTTTTTTCTTACAGTGGACATCCATGTACAGTGGACTTTAACAACCCAAACACGTGTTCCCACCCATCTGGCCACATTCCTTTACCTAGTTTAAGAGTTTAGTAATTTTAAAATACGTCGCAGTTAGTGTGAAACTAAGTTTTGCTCTTGCGAGTCTGTGTGTCACACTGTCTAAAAAACGCATCCTGAAGATGGGCGAACGCTTGAAACCGGTCGATGACCACAAAATGAAGCAGGCTACCACGGAAAATGTCTCTGATGATTTTTATTATTACTTGTCTGGGGGGAGGGAAACCCTACGCTACCCTCACTGGGCCCATATAGCTACCCCAAGAAAAACAACAACAAACCGGGTCTAGAACAAAAATCCAGACCCGGATCAAATCCATCTAAGATTCACCGCAGTCCGAATAAATCGGACAATAACCTTAAGCGGAAATAGCCTAAGCTCTTCCACAGACATCCTAATTCAAGGGATAGGATTAGTTCATTGCGCTGAAATCTTTGGCGGAGGTCCCGGTTCGAGTCCAGGAAGTGGCGCCTTTAGATTTGCTCTTTCTCGAAGCCGCTACAGCTCACTGCCCTTGTTAAGCGTTGTTTTATATATCTATGCAACCAAAAAATAACAACTGGTAATTGTAAGAAACAAAAACTGATATAAAACATCATCCACATTTTCCAAGTTCCAATGACACTTTGTCTGGAATTTTTACAATGTATAAGCGGTTCTAGATAAAGCACAAAAAACAAAACAGCTCCTGATTTTGATCGTGTGAACTACGAATTCTTTACATATGCTCCTGATATTTTTCGTGAAAACATCCTCATTTTATTTAATAGAATTTACGACTTGCAATGCGCCACTTCTTCTTTGGGCAAATCATTGATTTTTCCTTTATTTAAGAAAAGCAATGTTGATGATGTGACAACTATAGAGACATTTCTTGCTTGGACTCTTCTGTAAAGATCTTTACTCGGCTCCTGTCTTGCCGTCTAGATACAGGAGTCTTTTGTGTGAATGCCAATCGGGCTTCAGGATAAACTAATTTTTGACAACTTGATTATTTTTAAGAATACAATAAAAATAAAACATTTACGCCGCGGTGGTAAGCTTTATTGCTTTTACATCTACTTTAAAGGGGCGTTTGAATCCATAGACCATAGATCTATTTACTTGAAATCTTTAGTTTGTATTCAGAAGTCTCTACTGCTATTAGGGGTAAAAGGGAATTAACAGTTTTTCAGTGTGAAGAATGACCTTCGTTAGAGCTGGCTCCTTAGTTCCTTTTTATTCTCTCTTTTCTTACACTACCATTTGAAGGGGATGTAAGAATTAAAAATTATTTAAAAAAAAACGTTTTCGTTCAATCATTTCTTACCTTTGGCTGAACAATACTCAAATCTCTGTGATTTTCACTCGAGCCTTGAATTTTATCAAAAAGCAAGCTTGGATTTATCGCCAAAATTTGATAAAAGAATTTAATTTTAATAATTAATCCACTTTTCACTTTTGTTGTTATTTATTTTGATTTTAAATTGTTTGGTTTTCAGTAACTTTGGTTTTTGTGTTATTTTGTCATTTTGTCTTTTTTGAAATAAGGCATTATTATTGTTATCTTCATTACTACTATTTAACTTTTCTCTTTTATTTTTACTTACTTTTAATTTCTGTTTTCTTTTCTTTCGTTTATAAACCAATTATTTCTCTATTTTTTGTTGTTTTTCTATCATATGAAGATTAATGATATATATATAATTCATTAGAAATAAAGCCATCAGTATTTTATTATAATTGTTTTTCTTCTGTATCAGCTAGTGTATGAGAAGATTGACCTGTTACTCCTTAGTGACCAAGACCGGGACAGGGAGTCTCAAGCGTGGTTCCCGGAACTTCTGGACACGGCCGCTATCTGGATACCAGGGAAATTAAGGTTCCGATGCAAACGCATGAAAGGAGGCAGGGTAACGCCTAGGTAAAGAGTGGAGGTCTCGTATTTCAGTTACTAATCACGCCAAAAGAGAGTATCCTCGAGTTCCAGGAGAAGCTGGATAGCCTGGAGGATGCGAACAGCAGGCAGTACGGTGGTAGCTAGGGACTTTAATGCTAGGGCATTGGAGTGGGGGATGCCTAACCCCAACTCTCGCGAAAACGTGTCACAGAAATGGCCGCGAGGACAAATCTTATTGTCCTAAACATTGGCACTACATCAACCTTCAGGCGATCAGGGTACTAGGAAAAAGACGTAGCCAAAAAGCCAACTTCTAAGGTAGGCCACAAAACAAGAATGAAACATGAATGTGAGAAATTCGCAGAGGCGATTTCCAGGGGAGCGAAGGTGAGATGAACACTTGGTGTTACAGACGGAAGGCGGCTACCAGGCATTTGCTTTTTCCTCGATGAAAGTAATCATGGAGGCCTGTGAAGCGTCTATGCCCCATAAGATACCCCGAAAAACGACTAGTGGACATCAAAGATCGCTGATTTGCGAAAGAAGTGCTTAAGTCTGTCGGGAACAGTGCAAGAACGAGAAGCTTAGCTCAGGCACATACGAGATCGGGCGTCTATAAAGCGGCGAGAAGGGAACTTTGGTGCGCAATGAAGAGCTGCAATCTAGCTACTGGAGAGTTGTACGAAGAGGTTGATGTGGACCCGTGGCGACTGGCCTGCAAGATTGTAACCCAGAAACTTGGCGCTATGAAGTCACAATGTTGTATGAACGTGGCTGCCATGGAAGGTATAGTCAACGTCCTCTTCCCTATGCACCTAGCGCGCGAAGAAAGGCATTGGTGTAATTGGTGAAGGCCGCTCTTCAGCGAGAAGGCTGTTGAGTCTATGAGAAGCCGAAAAGCCGGGGGATATTTCCTTCCGAGATTCTTAAATTAGTCCTCCAGCAAAAACTCAGTTCTTTTCTGAAAATGTTTAACATGCTTGAGTATGGGTGTCTTCATTATTCGTCGGAAGGTCGCAAGACTTGTTCTAATTAGTAAGGGAAGGTTGACTCAGAGCAGCCGTCGTCCTACCGGCCTTTGTGCGTGCTAGACTCAGCGGGCAAGCTCCTAGAGGAACTCATGTGGTAGAAACTGCAGACAACAATCCAGGCAGCTGCAAACTTGTCACCGAGACATTTCGGGTTTAGAGCAAGGCGATCGACGATCGATGCAATTCAAAAAGTGCTGGAAGCGGTTCGCTGAAGACACAACCACCACTCAATTCGACTAGGCATACCTTCCAGGTACCAAAATACGACTTGCGGATGGTTGACGATTACCCTTCTTTATCAGTCGAAGGGCCGAGAGGAGCTTGGAAGTCATCGCGGGGGCAGCCCAGGTTCTGTGTTGGGTCGAGATCTCTGGAACTTGTTCTATGACAGCCTATTGAGCAGAGATGCCAGAGAAGGTGCCGCTAGTTGGATACGCGGATGACATTGCAGGCTATTGCGGCTCGTGATCTTGAGCTCGCATAGCTCAAGCTGACGATGTGATGCGGATGCTTGATGGATAGATGATGGCGCACGGATATATCTGGCTCTCATAAATACAGAAATTGCGATTATCACAAAGAAGTGAAATTTATATTGAAATGACACTTTAAAGTAAGGGCTATCAATTATCGCTTCAACTAATCAGAACGGTCAAAATTAATTTTTAGATGCTTTTTTTTTGTTGGATTTTTGGATGAGGATTTCAAATAATAGTAAATTTTCGAATATAACCTAATTCTTCATTCTCTTGGACCCAACAGTTACTCCCGGATTCAACAGTTACATATTATTCATCTCGATTAATATTTTTTAAATGTAAAAATTAACCCATATATAAAATATAACCAATTGTAGATAGGATTCGTCCCGAAATGTTTAGGTAAAAACTAAAACATATCAAAGAAAGGCTTACTTACTGCAATAAATATACTGTCTACAAAATTGTTGAATCATATTCGAGTAAATTGCGAAAAACAGAAAATAAAAAGCATTAGTGAAATAAATTGAAAGTGGTACTTGCAAATGACCGAAACTTTGGTCGGATCTCATGGGGGTTCGTCACTGAAATGTCAAGCTCGAACTTTTTGGATTTTTATTGTTAATTGACTACACCTCTAATTGACAGACAGACATATACAGAACGAGAAACTAAAGATCCATTTCTAAAAATCGTTTTTTCGCATGTTAAATCTTATATTAAATATTTTTGAAAACTCAGTTTCAAAAATATGACGAAAATGCAATACTAGTACAATAATTGAGCAGTAAGTGAGGAAGTAAAATGTTTTAACTATCTGATTAGTTAATACCCTTTAAAGAGTATTCTATACGATATTTTGGTTATATATACGACTATATAACTTATAATTTGTTAACAAATTTACCTGTTAATTTTTTCTTTTTTTTTTGGTTTGACTACGTTTTCTTTCTTTAATTGTTTAATGGTTTTATAAGGCCTTATAACTTCTTTAACCTAAAAAAAGAATAAAACATCTTAAAATAAATAAACAATGAAGTTCATTTAAATCATTAAGAAATACATTTCCCAAGATAATGTTGCAACAAGCTAATCTTACCTTTGGCATTGTTATTACCAAATGTCCTGTAGTTTGAGATCTTTTGGCGATGGACTTGTCAGGACAAACTTCTTCATCAAGCCGTAATTGTAATATTTTGCCTTTAATTACTACCCTTACATAGAATGGATTTACATCAGCATTAATTAAAGCTATATCCAAATGTCTGAAAAAACAAGAAAGACAATAAATATCAATCATTTATGTATATATTTATAGATATTCGAAATGTGTGATATTTTTATTTTTATTGCAAAAATAAGAGATTTCAAAAACAACTTTTTTCAATTCAAATTGGACCACATATTTTTAACTCCCTAGAGTATTTTTTTTATGAAAAATAGTTATTAAACAAAAATTCGAAAATATTCGCTGAGTTATTCAATTTTTAATTTAGAGCAATTTTTGTTTACTTTTTTGACTTGTTTTGTTGTAACGGAACAAACTTCACATTCTACTTTTCTAAATACTTCATGCAAAATTAGATACTAAATTCATATTCGTGAGATTCAGCTGTATTAGACTAAAATTAAAAAGAAAATCCAGTTTCTTGGCCCAATTTATTGAAGAAGAAAAGGATAATATGCATGACTTTCTATTCAATATGAGGAAAGGCCTCCTGAAGCTATACGAAGGAATGCTACACTGATGGAATTCATCCGCATCAGACGACAATTTTACATATCGTGCGACTGTCTCATAAGGTCTGCACGCATTGGAGAACGATACGTAGTTGTGATTGGTTCCGCAGAGCTGGAGAGCATCAGAGATATTTTCCGTGATAGCCTGCTTCTTTTTGTGGTCATCGACCACGAGTGTATCAACTAAATTTGCTCTGTGCAAGTCTACGTTATCACACTGTTTTGACAAAAACATCCTGATGATGGGCGAACGCCCAAAACCGGTCGATGACCACAAAAAAAAGCAGGCTACCACGGAAAATTTCTCTGAAACAATATGTCCTTTGCGGCTTGCGCTATTGTTGTATGTAAGAGTAAATCATACTTCATCTCATTAATCAAATTTAGCAGAATTTTAAACCTAAACAAAGAGATGTTCGGTTAATTTTAAAATTATAAACTGCCACCCCTGACTTAGTACTCATGTGATTCAATAAATGTGGCCTGAAGATTTTGAGCGTAGATTAAATTTGTTTAGCAACAGTGAATGTGTTTTCAAGTTATGATTCTGATATTTTAAATAATATTTTATGGAGTGATGAATGTAATTTTAGGAATAATGGATTATTGAATAGGTGGAATTTCTGAAGATGGGCGGATGAAAATCCAAATATTTCATATCGGACATGCGGTCAGACAATAATATTGATAAAAGTGTGATGCGGCCTAAATAAGGGATCAACTTGTAGGTCCGTATTTTTACCATGAACGCAGAGAGGTATTTCATTTATTAAGTAAAGTTTTTCCAGATCTGCCCCTTTAGCTCGCCAGCAAATGATGTACGAGATGGATGTTCAGCTCATAAGGCGTTATCTAGATCGCACTTAGCGGAGCAAATGGATTAGCACGCACGTTCCCGAGATCTGACGCCTCTGGATTAATTTGTCTGGGTATACCGAAAAATAAATTTTATGGCAAATTTAACTCTTGTAGCACTGTAGAAGATTTAAAGAAACAATTTCTGAAGCTTGTGAAATTTAAAAATTGTCATCGTATATACTTTCAAATTTTTCAAGAACCAAAGTTTTATTACAATTTTTGAGACTTACTTGTAAACAGCTACATCAAGAGTGTATAAACTGTTCCAATAATCATCGTCCAATGTAAATTGTATTTTAGGTTGATTGACATTGAGTGGTTCACCATTGTCATTAAACAATCGACGAGGTTTCTTTTTAGGTGGTTTTTTCTCTTGTTTGGCTTTCTCACGACGCCTTCGATTCTTAGCCAACTCAATGCGCACTTCAGGACAATTCCCATGTACTTGAGACCAGAAACTATGATAGAAAACATGTTTGCGGCCTCGATAAACAAATTAAATATTACTTCAATATATCTATAATAGAGAGAACAAGTCTATGAAAACATTTTTGAAGGAAACCTAATGAATTTTAAAAATAATCTACATTAAAAAAAAAAATCAATTTTATTGTTTTCCTGTGTTTTTAAGATAATACATTTTTTGACCTATAACTCTGCACAGACAAAAGTTATTCATTAAGAAAATAAATATATATAACTTCCACTCTTGCGCTCGACATGATATCTTTTGAAACCGTTGCTTTAAAACCTCAGTTGCATCTAAGTAAAATGATGCAATCGCATAGAGCAAATTTACATTGAGAGATATTTATTAGAAGTAGAGAGTACTAATTTATTGAATGTTGTGCAAAGTTTCTTGTGCAGGGCCCTGAAAATAAATATACCGCAATCATGTGCATTTTTCGAAAATGAGATGTCATCAGATATAAAACACGTTTTGTTGAACTTTAATAAAAACGAAAACCCTGGTTTTAGTGAATGGTCTAACCCCCTCTTGTCTGTATAAATTAGTAAACAAAATATTTCAAAAATGAATAATCGCAAGGAAGTTCAAACTTCAAATACCATCTCACGAAGGTTTTTGTCCAAAATCTATCAACAGAAGTACTTTTTCTTATTTATTTATTTTATCAACGCCGACTTTTAATGGCATTAAGCCATTTGTTGGCGAGCAGACCGGTATAGAGGGCGGCCATTTCAGTTATATTGCGAGCTCATTCTTGGACATTTATTTATTTATACGGGCAGTCAACAACCCTCTTTACAGTGTTCACGAATGCTGTTTATATTCACATATTACAAAATAAATATACTCACAAAAATGTATATAATATACATTATATATAATATAGATAGATATACTCAAAATATAAATAAAATACACATACAAAAAACATAAAATCCTACAGTACATTCATCCATATCAATAAAACGAAACGTTTATACAACACTAGTTCAATACAAATAGCAGCCCTGGCAGATAGAATTTTTACACCACGTTATGTGTTTATTGAGACAATCTGTTGCTGATTTGAAAAGTATGTTTGATTTGCCGTTTAAATGAGTGGAAGTTATCATAATGAAAATCGACATAAGAAAATTTGTTTGCTCTTCTCATAATTCTGTACAAAGGACTATTGTAAAGGTAGTTGCTTCTGGCATATGGAATATGAAAAAGACTTTTACTTCTAACTGAGACTTTCGGAACGTTCAATGTAATTCTATTGACCGGAGTAATTGAATCTATTTGATTATTTAGAAGTTTAAATAGAAATAAAAGGTCAATTACTGCTCGACGAGATTCGAAAGAAGAAAGGTACAAAATTTCTATAAAGTCATCATATAGAATGTCGAAGCTTGTAAATCTATACGTTTACCAATCATACCCAGCACTTTTTGTGTGTATTCTTTCCAATTTATTGATCGCATTAAAATAAAATGGAGACCAAACAATGGAGTTATATTCTAAAATTGGTACTTCAAGATGGCATTTCTAATTCTAATGATTATAAATTCTAATGACAGCATGATCTGTAAAGTTTTTAGTAATTCGCCAGATGAAGCCTACCAGTCTGTAGGATTTAAGACATATAATGTTAATATGCTCGTTAAAGGACACGTCTGTAGTAAAAACCATACCAAGGTCGAAGATCGAGCTTCGTCTTTGTAATATACTACCATTAATTATAGTGCAATCAATCATTATGGTATCTTTATTGTTGTTATATGACATGACAAAACATTTTTTAATATTTAAGAACATCATATTACATTGACACCATGTAGATACAGAATTTAGAGAAGACTGCCAGAGCACAACAGTCGGGTGGAATTTTTATTATTCTGAATAATTTGAGATCATCTGCATAAAGCAACAAAAAAAAAACACTCATTTATGACTTGATCTATATCATTTATATACATAATAAACAAAAATGGTCCTAAGTGGGGGAGCCTTGAGGAACCCCAGATGTTGTAATATATTAATGATTTGTATGATTTTAGCTTTACATATTGAGATTTTTGTTCAAGATAAGACGCAAACCATTCAATTAATGAATGTTCAACGATATGTGGGAAACTCACTTTATCAAAAGCTTTACTGAAATCCGTATAAACAACTCTACCTGATCACCGAGAGCAAAATGTCGAGAACAAAAGACTGAAAAGCAAGGAGATTGGACATCCTAAAAGATGTTCGCTCATCATAGATCATCCAGAAGTGCGAACTTACTGAAAAGGTTTTTCACTTTCTCGAAAATGATTCTATCGATTTTCTTGAGACATCGTACTAATTACAACTTCACTTTTATTTGAAAGATTTATCTAGAAAAATTAGTTTTTGGAGAGTTTCGGAGGAACGGCGACGTTAAACTTTCTTCAAAAAGGATACTTTACATTTCAGTAAAATGTACTAACGTAATATTAAGATACATTATATAAGTATTGCTTCTTTTTAGCTATAAAGAGCTAAAAATCATGTAGAAAAAAATAATTTTTTATTAAAGAATGAAAATTAAACATATGATTTCGTTTTCATTAATTTAAACTATTTACTGAATTTAGTGAAAAATAAACAGATCACTACAAAAGAGTGAGTTCCAGAGAAAGAGAGAGATAATTGTGACAAAAGAAAAAGAGTGCTTTAGTACTGATAAACAAAAATATTGATGCTACTCTCGTAATGAGGATTGCGTTTAAATCGAGATAATCCATTTAAATAATAAAATTACATTACCTTCAAAGTATCAACATAGATATATTCTACATTCACATTTAGTAATAGTATAAGTATAATAAATAATTTGTTGATAATTATAAATATAATAAAGTATAAATATAATTGAAAAGGTAATTAATTACATGAATGGAAATAAAAAATTTCTGATAGCAATCTCAAGCCAAATTATGGTATAATAAAACAACTAACAAAAGAGTGTAACTATTAGAAGAATTTTATTATCTAGTAATTTATTTATATTAAATGAAAATTACGATTACCCACATAGGAGACGTTACACTGCTCTAGTAATATAGATTTAACAATAGCAAATGAGATCATGCTGCATTCTGTGACCAACTGAACTAATTGTTCTAAAGAAAGTCTATGGAATTACTGATACCTTTTCTTCAATATTGAAATTAAAGAAACAAAAAATACGGTAAACAGAATCAAACTTTAAATTTTTCACAAAAAAAAAGCCAAGTGGGGATTATTTCATAGAAATTTTAAAAAGGAGCATGAATACAATGTTCATTAAACAATACTAGGCTTACCACCTCTCCGGGTTTGATCCGGAGACTCCGGGTTTCAGTGAGTTATCTCCGGGCTTAGGGTTTAATTATTATTTCTCCGGGTTGTGTAAGTAAATTTGAATGTATACAAAATTATATGCAGAATGTCTCGTGTGTAGTGAATGGAATAGCCAGCACGGTGATAGTTATCTTTAGCCGAATGTTATATTCACTTTGTGCATCATTTTGTAGGAATTATGATCCAGCATATTTTACAGCTTGAAAATCAATCGAAACAAGTTCAGAATTACATGACATAATGTTATCTCTGAAAAATAAACTGGAGTATAGATTAGAAGAACAATTTTTCAGTAGTAAAGTGAATATAAGTTTAGATTTCCTAACTACCGATGAAAAACAAAAATTTGTGACTGAAGCGAAAACGGTGTACATAAAGGCTATTAATTACTTGGTAAAATTTTATAATTTTGAAAACAGCTCATTCAAATATTTTTCAGTAATTAATCTTAAGACGAAAATTACGAATTCCAAGATGTTTTAGCTGCTGCAAAATACGTAAATGTAGAATTAGATGCTGATAAATTATATGCCTTCTTAAAAATATCATTACTTCCACCAAATCGCTCGATTTGCCAACTGATAGAAAATAGAAAAAAATATTTTCCTCTGATGTTTTCACTGAACTACCAAAACTTGTTGGTAAGATTCTATCGATACCTATAAGTAATGCATACTTGGAACGAATTTTTTCGATTCTGGGAACTACTTGGACAGACAACCGTAACAGGATGCGGGATGAGCGGGTAAAGGCAGAATTATGCATAAAACTTAATTTTGACATGAGCTGTCGAGAATTTTATGAATTCAAAACAAAACAACAGAAAATACCGATCTTGTAAAGGCTGCGATGTCAAACAGTAAATATACATGGAAAATTCTACATAAACAAATTATTTATTATACTTATACTATTTTGCATATTGCTTATTTTTCTTCTTATTTACCTGTTTTTATTTTATACGTTAATTGCTAAGTTGTTTTTTTTATTAGTTATATGCATAGTAACTACTCTGTGATCATTAGAATTGTATTTAATTTGTAGCAATGTGAGTTTTGAATTTGTTAATTTATATAAATAAAAAATTGCATATGTATGCATGTGTGTTTGGGGGAGGGGGATCATCGTGTCCGGGCGAGACTTAGTTGTGAGGTGGCAACCCCAAACAATACATGTAAAAAATCTATTTCCTAATCGAAAGGATGTAACTTTACTAAATGCCGTATGATTAGTATATGAAATCTAGGAATTAAAAACCATAAGGAAATAAGTAAACAATAAACAATTTACTATAAACAACGCACTATTAAGAGATATAAAGAAAGTGGAATATTATAGAATAAAGAAAGAGTATGCAGATAAAATACATTCGGCTATATGAATCAAGGAAAGAGTAATACCAGCAAACTGGAGGCATGGAATAAAGTTTACATGTCTTAAAATCTGTAAAAGTGAGAAACATAAAAATATTGACAACTATTAAAGATAAAAATCAGGTGTTTATATCATCGCTGCAGGAAACATTAGAAGTGTTAATGGATGAGTTTTTTTCGACAGATGACCCAAAACTGACACTAGATATCATAAAAAAAAATAAGATAAGAGATAAAAGACACTGTCAACACTGGAGTGATAAATTATTTACAGAGCGGGAAGTAGGAGGAGCAATAAAAATGTTTCGACCCTAGTAGAAGACCGAGAAGAGATGGCACCAATACAGATATAAGAAGTTTTTAATTATATCCTAAACTTGAGAAAGTTTTTTAAGTTTCAGTAAGGTGGTATTTCAGGTTCCCCGGTAGAATTTAAACAAAATATCAGTTTGAACTTTCTCCGACTTTCTGTTTTTGAGTTATGGTGAAACCCAAGCACACAAAACATAAACATTGACCAATTTCTAAACATCACTTTTTCGGACTCTGGAGACCACCAAACTTGTATTTCCAGTGAAAATTCGATATCGTAAATTTCTTTTAACAGCATAAGAGAAAGTAATATATGTAATTGTCAATATTTAAGGTCTGTATGACTTGTTCGAAATTCGAAGTACCTAATTATTTTGCATGAATTACAAGTAAGATATTCCGAAAATGTTTTTAATTGTATATTATAAGAGAATATATGTTCATTTACAGAAAAATATCTTTAACGTTCATATAATATAATTTATTTAACTTACTTATCATCTTCTTCTTCTTCATTTTTCTTTTTATTACCATCCTCGTCATCCTCTTCTTCTTCATATTCATCTTCATAATCTGACCGGAAGTCTTCGTCCGTCCGCGTCTTGTACCAGTTAGCTAAGTAACAAAATTGGCTTTTATGCATTTGTAATTAACTGGAGTAGAGTAGGTGGAAAAAAAAATGAAAAAGCTGAAGTATAACATAATTCTGATATTAATTTAGAATTTCTTAGCGTTTTTACTTATTTTATCAAAAATAATAATTAATTCATAAACCATATCAAATAAAAAAATAAACTTATGCACTATATAATATTACCAAAAGGCAGCTTTATTTGGTCATAACGCTCTTCAAGTCAAATTTTCTTTAGAAACTTGAAGAACACTTGAGTTTCTGGATTGACTACGTCACTGATTTGCTAGAACCTGACATTTCGTCCATATTACAATGTTTCCCCATCCCACAGCCCTCTGACAAAGTTGTAATCTTGTTCTGCTCCGGAAAACCATTAAACCTTTTTTTCACTTGCTTTTTCCCTCCTTTCCCTGAGCAGGGGCAGCCATGTTCTGCTTAGTCGGAGTCTTTATTTAGACAGTTATCCTCTTTCTCAATTTCCACTGCCTTTCTTACAACACGTTCGTAACAATTGTTTTCTTTTGCAAGGACTTTGGTGCCTTCAAAATTTCCAGAAAGTAGATGAATTTCCTATGAGGGCATACTTTTCTATTTTGTTATGCCTTATACAGTATATTTGCTCTTTAAGAGGTTGATCTTTTAGTCTGGCCTATGTATTTTTTCCACAGCTGCAAGGAATCACATAGATTTCACTTTTTTGCAGTGGAAACTTGCCTTTGAACCACGGTAGCACTTAAGACATTTTTCTATCCTTCCCATGTATAGTTGTTACATTTTAGAAATCTTCTCCAACACTCCTTGCACATAAGGGAGGATAGCTCTCGTTTTCTTTCTTCTTGCCCCTGCCTCCTCAAGTTTCCTTTCACGAAGAGGCCGTCTGGCCCTCGTGACCAACATTGGCACGAGAGCAATGAGATGAGAGAATTAAACCTCGTCACCCGCCATCTAACCGTGGGCGAGTAAGAGAATTATGCTTCGCCCACCATTTACAGCCAAGATGACAGAGGAAGGGCCCTGCCACTTTTCTACCAAGTTTTACTGCTCCATTAGCTTTCATGGTGAAACGACCCTGAAGATGATCAGTGCAATACGAGCGAATCAGGTTTCTAGGAAACCATTGACGCAGTCTCAACCCGAAAACAAGTGTTTTTCATGAAAATGACCGCGGAAACCTAAGAGATCAGAAACTTATTAATACTGGAATTTTTTATTTTATATTATATCAGTGGCTGATAGGAAAAGGTTATGTCATGTTAACCTGCACTAATTATACCTTTTTCTATATCATCCACAATATATTCTGCAGTTTTACGGACTAAATAAGAGCCAAAAAAAAAAAAAAAAAATCAAAGCCATTATAGTAACATAACCTCTGGATAGACAATGCAAACAACTTGTTTTAAAATATTTATTAATGTATTCTTATTATTATCTACTGTAGTGAGGCACCTAAATATTGGTTTTGTTGCCGAATAATTTCTGGTGTAATTTCGCCAAGACGCTGCAATGCTTGAATTCTTTCTGAGCGCAGTATTTCTTGTCCGTCCAGATATTTTAGATTTGGTAGCGTTGCAATTACATAATCACGGTAACCTTCATAATCTGTGCAAGGGTTACCGTTCAGATATCTGGAAATCAATCATTTAGTTTAGAAGTAAAAAAATGCAGTACGTGAATATATCGTTATTTTACACTGTGTCCAAGTGAGCGGCAAAAGATCTCAGTGCGACGGCATATATATATATAGCCGATGTGTTGCATTAATCTTGATAGTCCCACAGGACTAGTGCATTACTCTATGTAACACTTATCCATAAATTTCAAATCTGAGAATGTTTTCGCGAAACTCTTCTCCTGAAACCGCTCTCTCTCAGGTTCTTCTACTTCTTATCTTTGGAATTTTGCTAAAATTTTATCAGGAGATGGAAGACATTTTATATTTATATGAACTAAAAAAAATAATGCAGAAAAATAGAAGCTTAATACAATCAGTCTTCAAGAGTGCTAGCAGTTCTTGAAGGTTTTAAAAAAAATACTTAGGAACATTCACAATGTTGTTATATGCCGAAGAGAATGAAATTTCTTTTTGTTAGCAATTTCTACCCATAAGGATTAATATAATGGTCAAGTAAACGCTAGCAATTGTTAATTAAGTACATAATATGTCGGTAATATGATAATTTTTTTCATAGAAATATTTAATTTTAACAGGATATGGAAAAAGACTAGAAATCTTTAAATAATTAAAATTTAAGTTAGGAATCAAAGGAAACTATATTCATATTACCCACTGTTAAAAATACTTGATAGAAACGTATTCTTATCGCGCCGACCGATTAGTATCAGCACTAGAGCACGTATCGCCCATATAAAATTACTTTGTTTATATTTCAATTGTCTAAATGCTTTTGATGTTGCCATGTTGCGATATGGATGAGACAAAAGATCATTTAAAGGTGCTTCATAAGTGCTGTGTCGTGCATAAAATACTATTTGGGACACATCAATTGTTTTCAATATTTCTGATTTCATTGCATCGGCCGAAATGGCCAAAACGCATGATTTTGCCTCTCTCATGGACATAGTGTTAAAAGAGATCCCATATCTTATATAATCTGGATTTGACAGACTCATTATTTAGATAGATAATTTTTAATAAATACTTTCATTTTTAAACAAAAATCAGTTGTGGTAAAATGCATAATTTGTAGGTATACCAATTCCGGTGAATACCTATTGGCGAAGATCCAATAGTTTTAAAGTACACATGGTATAACTTCATTTACAGAAACAAATCTTCAATGAAACCCTCACACGACTTTCTCTTACTTCAATTAACATAGATAGTCTTGAGGTTTTCGACCTCTAATATATAACGCTTCTTATTATAATTTATTTGTTTAATTGCACTAATAATTAGTTCGTTTCCTTTTTTTATACTGTTGATCACACCTAGATTTTGATTGAATTAGCTCATGCCTAGATTTCCATCTTTATAGTACTCTTTCAATACTTCGTAAACTGCGCCACGCACATAAAATTAAGGGCAAAATAATGAATAGCTAAAAACTGCATGTCTAAGAAAACTTTTTGTGGATGTTTAACATAAATTTTATTTTGTCTCAAAAGAATAAACGCCCAAATACAAAATCTGGCATTCTTGCATTTCCGCCTAATTCTCTTTTGCCTTATTTTTCCACAATGGAATAAAAATTCTGAATTTTTTCTTTATAGCTCAATTAATTATATAAAACAGTAAATATTATGTTTAAAAAAAAAACAACTTAATTTGTTGCATTTTTTTTTTATAAGAAATTTTAATTGCACAATTTGATAATTTATAAAATACCTACGAAGAGAAAAATTAGTAAAAAAATTAGAAACTCGTTTTTTCAAAGATATAATTAGCTACAAATAGTTAACCAATCACAGTGTAGAACAGAAGGTGTGAAATACCAACAGGAGGTATGTTAGGCTAATCAGAAATTTAGAATTATTATGTTGACCATGCCCACATTTAACACCTTTACTTCTACACTATGATTGGCTAATTATTTCTATGAAAAAACGAGTTTAGAATTTTGTTTACTAATTTTCTCTTCCTAGGTATTTTATAAATGATCAAATTGTGCAATAAAATTTTATTATAAAAAAATGCAATAAATCAAGTTATTTCTAACTTATTATTTACTGTTTTATATAATTAATATGAGCTATAAAGAAAAAAAAATTCAATATTTTCATATCACTGTTGGAAAATAAGGCAAAAGAGAATTAATTAGGCGGAAATGCAAGATCCGTCATTTTCTATTTGGCAGTTTATATTAGTCGGACAAAATAAAACTGATGTTAAACATCCACAAAAATTTCTCCATGGAATTCATAATTTCAGTTAAAAAACTTTTCTTAGACCTAGGGTTTGTAGCTATTCTTTATATTGTCCTTCATTTTATGTAGGTGGGTGGGTTGGCAGTCCACCAAGAATTGAAAGATTACTTACTATAAAGATCCATGCAAGAGCTAACTGAAACGAATTCTAGTTTCTCGCAATAACATAAAAAAATCTGACAAAAAACTGAAAAACCCATTCAGTAAAATCGCAACTGCCTGACAACCGATTTTCTTCAAACTGGGAATTGTGGCAATTTATATAATTCTAATTAATATTATTTAGTTGGCAGACTTGTATAGCACATTGTTAAACTTAAAAAGCACATTAAAGGAAAACTTAAACCCCACCCTCACCCTCTCAAAAGTCCATATAAATGAATTTTTCCCGGGGAAATGTTTCAAATAAAAATTGTGCTCTTTATACATGTAGTTAATAGTTGATATTTAAAGACAAATCGTCGACGCCGTTTTAGAGAATATAGCTGAAAACTGAAAACTACTTTCAGTAAAGCGCTTCCAGGCATCCGATTTTCATCAAACTCGGGATTTCGATAACATATTTAATTCTAATTAATATTATTTAGATGATAGAATTGTGTAATAAACTGAAATAGCACTTTAGAGGAAACCATAACACCACCCTTTCCCCAAAAGTGCCCATAAATGAATTTCCCCAGAGAAATATTCAAATAAAAGTTGTAACACTTTGTATGTGAAGTGGATTTTTCGATTTTGCGATATATTTTGTTCACTCACATATTGATCTCAGAGGACCTTATGTTCGCTAAACTCAGAGAACCTCAAAACATGTATTTCGGTGAAAAATCAATTTCGAAAATAGCACTCAATCGCAATCTTTGTCTTACCAGGAGTTAGAGAAAGTAAAAACTAATAATATTAAACATCAATCAACAGAAATATGCATTACAATAATACAATATGTAATATTTAGATAAATATTTCCTTCTTTTTTTTTTTCTTTTTTTTTAAACTCCGCCATAGCCGGTCCCAAGCCCGGTTGAGAAAGAAGGAGGGAAGTGAGACAACCTGATCGGGTCAGAACACCAGACTGTCTCAGGAAGTAGGAGATCACTATCTTTAAAAGATTTTTGAAGTCTCACAGGGTATGCGTAGAGACCTTAAGGAGACAACCTCTCTACTACGCTAGGAGACTATGGGCCAATCCCCCATATCTCTGAAATACAAAGATTACAAGTAGCAGAAAGAAAATTACCGGAAGTTCTTATAGGGCTAAGACTTAGCGAGGACACGGAACAATTAAATTTGGAACATGGAATGTAAGAGGGTTAGCTGGAAAAGAGTTAGAACACCAGACTGTCTCAGGAAGTAGGAGATCACTATCTTTAAAAGATTTTTGAAGTCTCACAGGGTATGCGTAGAGACCTTAAAGAGACAGCCTCTCTACTACGCTAGGAGACTATGGGCCAATCCCCCATATCTCTGAAATACAAAGATTACAAGTAGCAGAAAGAAAATTACCGGAAGTTCTTATAGGGCTAAGACTTAGCGAGGACACGGAACAATTAAATTTGGAACATGGAATGTAAGAGGGTTAGCTGGAAAAGAGTTAGAGCTCGTAGAAGAAATGAAGAAGGCATCAGTACAAGTAATAGCGTTAGCGGAAACAAAGAAGAAGGGTACAGGGTGTGTAGAAATAGAAGATGGCTTCATAATGATGTACTCTGGAGTCTCAACAAAAGAGAGAGCTAAAGCAGGAGTAGCGTTCTTGGTGCATAAAGATATTACGACAAAAATTGAAGAATGGAAGTGTGTGGACGAAAGAATCGCAGTACTAAAGCTTAGCAATATCACGTCAGGGGGCAAGTGGACACTGTTAGCAACATATGGACCCAACGAAGATGCATTGGCAGAGGAAAAGGAAAATTATTTTGAATTACTACAAAAAGTAGTAGACGAAGAAGATGGAAATGTGATGATTTTAGGAGATCTGAACGGAAGAGTGGTAACCATAATGAGGGAATTGAAAAGGTGTTAGGCCCCTATGGAGAATGTATTAGAAACGACAATGGTAAAAGAATTTTACAATTCTGTATGGCCAATGAATTAGCATTGTTAAACACAAGGTTCCCACACAAAATGATACACAAAATCACTCGAGAAGAACCGTCTAGAGGAGAAAAATCTATTATAGACTATATCATATGTAAACGAAACTTGCTGCCCAGAATAAGAGATACGAGAGTTAAAAGAGGCCCTGAAATAGGAAGTGACCATTATCTGTTGGTAGCGAATATAAGTGTTCCTGACCCAAAGAAACAAAGGAAAAGACATAAAAAGAAAGTAACTGAGAAAATTAAATCATTTAAACTGAAAAGTGAAGATGTGCAGAAGGAGTTTGCAAGTAAAGCAGAAGAAGAAAGGAACAAATTGGGAACAAGACAAAATACCGATAACCTAGAGGAAGCATGGAAAAACTTTAAGACGGTTGTAATCAACGCTGCAGAGATGGCGTGTGGAAAAGTGAAGTGTGGTAGAAAGATTAAAAAAACGAGATGGTGGACCCAAGAGGTGAAGGAAGAAGTGAGAAAGTAGAAGGACCTATGGAAGAAATACCTGGAAGAAAGGAATCAAGAAAATCATGAGTCATATAAAATTCAAAGAAAGAAAGCCAAAGAAAAAGTGTTGGAAGCAAAAGGAAAAACTTGGAAAGAATTTGGAGAGTTCATGGAAAAAGAAGCAAAGATGAATCAGAAACTGTTTTATAAGGTACTGAAAAATATGAGAAAGGATAAGGAATGCCCAATTAAGTTCATAAAGGGGAAAGACGGAATAATAATAAGAAAACCTGCACAAATATTAGATAGATGGAGAGAATACTTTAAAGAATTGTTAAACGGAGCAGATCCAGATAAGCAAAATGAGAGTGGTCAGGAAATAGGAGAACAAAGAACTGGGGCGCAGGAGGAGGCGCAAAGAGAAGACGATCCAATAAAAAAGGAAGAGATGTGGGATGCTCTCGGAAAAATGAAGTTAGGAAAGTCGGCAGGACACTATGGGATATCCCCTGAGATGCTTAGACACATGGGAGGTGTAGGCGAAGATCTGCTATTTAGAGTAATAGAACTAGCATGGAATAATAAACAAATACCTGACGACTGGGAAGTTTCCATCATTGTCCCCATATTTAAGAAAGGCGACGAAAGAAATTGTGCAAACCACAGAGGGATCTCACTGTTGAGTGTACTTGGAAAGATCTATTCTCGCATATTGGAAAATAGACTACGTAAAGAGTGGAACATCAGCTAGAAGAGGAACAGAGTGGCTTCCGCCCAGGGCGAAGTACACAAGACCACATCTTTACATTACGACAAATATGTGAGAAATCCATAGAGTACGGAAAATCCGTCTACCTACGTTTCATAGATCTAGAAAAGGCTTTCGACAGAGTATCCTGGAAAATGATATGGAAGCGCTCAGAAACAAAAAGGTTAGCGAAGCTATAATATGCTTCTGCATATTCTTAAAAACGTTCTATAAAACTTGCAGAAACTATGTCAGAACCTCCAATCAGCAATCGGCGGAATTCATCACACGGATGGGGGTCCGACAGGGGGATATAGGGAGCCCACTCTACTTCATCATCCTGATGGATGAAGTACTAAAAGACTTTAAAAGACGGGCCAGAGAAACGAGATTAGGGTTCTGGAAATTAAGGCCCACAAGTTTCTCAATCCTAGCTTTCGCAGACGACCTGGTTCTCATAGCGGACAATGGAGAAAAACTACAAGAGAACATTAATATACTGATAGAAGAGCTTAAAAAGAGAAAGATGATAATTAACACCTCCAAAACTAAATGTATGACAGTGTCTAAGAGTGAAGAACAAGTACAAATAGAAATAAACGGAAAACGGATAGAACAAGTGCCTGTGTTTAAATATCTGGGCGTGATGCTGAGTAAGATCGGCAAAGTCAAAAATGAAATCAATGCAAGAGTACACGCCGTAGGAAGACTATTCTACGCCATAAACAGAGATTTTCTCAGTAAAAAGGAAGTTACAAAGGACACAAAAATGGCAGTCTTCCGTTCGACCTTCGTTCCAACGCTGACATATGGAAGTGAATCATGGACTCTAAGAGAAGCGGAACGTAGCCAACTCCAAGCCGCGGAAATGAGGTACTTAAGAAAAGTGGCAGGAAGAACCAGAAGAGACAGAATCCGCAACACCACCATTAGAACCACACTTAAAAGTGAACCAGTATCTCAAGTTATTGAGAGATGTCAGCTACGATGGTTCGGACATGTGTGTAGGATGCGTGACGAGAGGTACCCGAAGAAAGCATGCGAAACGCGAATGATTGGTAGAAGGCACCGTGGAAGAAAGAGAATTACCTGGGAGGATAACCTCCGAGAGGTCATAACAAAAAGAGGGGTCAGATGGGAAGAGGCCAAAAGCTTAGCCAGAGATAGGGAAAGATGGAGCTCCTTCTGCAAACTTTGACACCCTAGGGTATGAAGAGGTCTCCGACTAAGTAAGTAAGTATTTCCTTTTTTAAAAAATAAAAAAAAATTATATTGAGCATATTTTATTTTTTAAGAATATTAAAATTTATTACTTTCTCTTACTCCTAGTAAGAGGAAGTATTGTAATCGTGTCAAATTTTTTTCTCTAACAAAAAGATAAAAAGTGTGTATTAAATCTTTATTGCAAATAGAAAAAGATTCTGTTGTGAAACACTCTCACAACATTCTCTTACTGCAGTTTACAAAGATTAAGAGACAACTTTTCTTCGAACGTAATTTTTAATTAATATATGTCTTCAGTTTTATATCAATGCGAGAATCTAAACTTCATAAAATGACCTTTTTTTATTTGAAGAAAACATAACCTCCTCCCACCCTCCTATTTGAAGAAAACATAACCTCCTCCCACCCTCCTATTTGAAGAAAACATAACCTCCTCCCACCCTCCTATTTGAAGAAAACATAACCTCCCCCACCCTCCTATTTGAAGAAATCATAACCTCCTCCCACCTCCTATTTGAGAAAACAACCTCTCCCACCCTCCTATTGAAGAAACTAACGTCCCCTCCCACCCTCCCTTTTGAAGAAAACATAACCTCCTCCACCCTCCTATTTAGAAAACAGAAGAAAACATAACCTCCTCCCACCCTCCTATTTGAAGAAAACATAACCTCCTCCCACCCTCCTATTTGAAGAAATCATAACCTCCTCCCACCCTCCTATTTGAAGAAATCATAACCCGAAAGCGTTTTTTTATTTAAAACCTGACGTTTCGTCAAACAATGTTGCCAAATTAGATTCACTTGAATAAAATAAAAGTTGTATATGGTATATGTAGTTCACATATTTAGTTTAATCACTGGGGGCGTTTTAGAGAAAATGGCAGAAAACTGAAAAATACTTTTCAGTTAAAAACGCACTTCCGGTTATCCGATTTTCATCAAACTCAGAATTTCGACAACATATTGATTTCTAATATTATTTAGATGATAGAATTGTGCAATAAACTAAAATAGCACTTTAGAGGAAATCTAATCCCCCACCCCCCTCGAAGTTCACTTAAATGAATTTTCCCGAAGAAATGTTTTTCAAATAAAAGTTATAGCTTTTTGTATGAATAGTTGATATACCAAGTTATAAGGAAAATCGCTGGAGCGATTTTCAAGAAAAAATCACAAAAACTTAAAATAAACTTTTAGTAAAGAGATATTTTGAATTGATGGATTTTGCCCGAAACTTTCGTGTCTGATGTGGAGGTAGTACCTAAACAGAATACCAAGTTTGAACTTCCTGCAACTTTTCGTTTTGAGATATTCTGTTCTCTTTCTCTCGCACTCACACACACACACACACACACACACACACACACACACACACACACACACACACACATACACACACACACAAACATACCATTCGTTGAAAACATTGTTGCCTTTTCATGAAGATTTTTCAGGTTTTTTTTTTCAAAAACGGTATTATTTTCATATACATTAGAGGCGATGCTAGAATTCCAAATTTGAAACAATCGGAAAACCGGAAGAGTTACTTAATAGAACAGGTTTCTAAGCTGTTTAGAATGTTTTCGTAAACGATTGTAACGATTTCTTTTTCAACATGTACTGCTAACCTTCGGCGAAAGGGGCTCTTCTTAGGATCTCTAGGGGTGGTGCAGGAGGAGGGGGATGGCTGGGGGTTAGAGAGTTGGTATTCTCACCTTTGGGCTCTTTCCCATCTGGCACCTCCCTAGAGATGGTATGGTTAAGAAGTACAACAGCTACACTAAAAATTTGTCGTCGAAGCTGAGCACCAAAAGTGAGTGGAGCGAGGGATCCGCTCTGTTGGGCATCAAGGAACATGCCATTAAATGGTATACTGATGGGTCGAAGACCCTCGAGAAGACTGGGGCGGGGGTGGTTGGTCCAAGGATCAAGCACTCGGAACCCATGGGTAAATTTCCCAGCATCTTCCAGGCGGAGATATACGCTATCGGAAGATGTGTTCAATTTAACCTCGATAGGGGATACAGGAATCAGGAGATTGTAATCCTTTCTGATAGTCAAGCAGCCATTGGAGCTCTGGGTGCACCAGTTATTAACTCTAAAATGGTTTGGGAATGCCTAGATAAACTTAACGATCTGGGCAGCAGGAACAAAGTTGCACTCTGGTGGGTGCCGGGGCATGTTGGCATTGAAGGGAATGAGATGGCCGACGCCCTGGCCAAGATAGGCGCTATGACCCCACTTCTGGGGCCGGAACCTTTTTGTGGGATTAGCGACCAGTTTCTGTTGGAGGAACTTAGGAAGGAGGAGGAGACGAAGAGATCTCAACTCTGGTACTCCCTCCCCGGGTTGCGGCAGGCCAAGATCTGCTTGGGAAATTATAACCAACGGAGGTCGGAGGCCTGCATTGGATTGAGCAAGAACAAGCTCCGCGTACTTACGGGTTTCCTCACGGGGCATTGCCGACTTAGAGGACACCTGGTGAAGCTGGGTTTGGAAAGTGACAGCTCATGCAGATTCTGTGGGGAGTTGGAGGAAACTCCACTACATCTCCTAACAGACTGCGAGGCTGCCACTCAGAGAAGGTTCAGGAACCTGGGCAGCTACCAGTGGAGGAGGGGGACATACCCTCTCTAGAGTCCGTCAGAATACTGGGGTTCCTTAGGGATCTCAGTCTGATGGAGGTGGAGGTCCAATGTTCAATTGGACATCCGTTCGGGTGCTGTGGGCAGGCCTGCGGCATCCAGGGGGCATAGCATAATAGACCGGATCAAGGTCGCAGTGCGTTGGCCCGCTAAAAAAAAAAAAAAAATGCTAACCTTTCTGTTTTAGCTGTAAACATTTTTTTTTGGAAAATATTTATTTTACCCAGGTTTTTGGAGGCAAGTCAGTTACGCTTAAAATTTAATTGCAGCTACAAACTTTATTGGTTGAAACAGAGGGTGCCCACAATGACCACTTCCTGAGTGGACATAAGAAATGTACCACTCACAATATACCTACACTTTTTTTATGGCCAGCTCAACTAAACGTTTGGTCAGCATTACAATGTTCAAGAAAATTTGTCAATTATTACTCTGTAAACTGGAGTAAGAGAAAGTCGTGTGAGTGTTTCACACCAGATCTTTTTTAAGTTATTCCTAATATTTATATTCATTAAGGTTGTAAATGTAATGTAAATTTGTTTAAATGCTCAAATTTTTTATTGTATATATGTGTTGATAAATTTATAAAGGTCATTTTTTCTCAGCACCGTTTCTTTTAAATATTAGTAAAATACTTGATTTGTAAAAAAAAAAAAATAGAAAAATAGTTTATTGCTTACTTATTACTTTCTCTTTAATGCTAAACTAATTTTTAGGGTATACACATTATTTTTTTTAATGCTTACAATAAACGTACATATTGTGTAATTAATTTTTTCTCAATATTAACTACACCATTAATCCCCATTATTATTATCATAATTACAGTGGAATGGCAATACAATATAACGCAACAAAATATATTTATAATATTTAAAATATATCAAACGCCTTGATTATTCTAAATTAACCATCAGTGTAATATTACAAAATTACTTAAATTTAAGTGAAACAGATAGATACAACTCAAGTAAAATATTATATTTATGTATTTATACTTGTACATAACAAAAAGGTACAAAAGGCACATCACCTAATTTCATAATTTAACCAAATAACAAGCTTAAATTAAAGTAAACAAAATACTCCCTATAAAGACTTCTAATAAATTAACTCTATAAAACTGAACTTTAAACAAAATACTAATCATTTAGTAAACATCTAATACTCTTCAATTTAGTTTAAAATTTTCAATGTACTAGTTTTCATGCCAGAATTCATTTACATTGTAAAAGTATTATTTATTAATAAGTTATTTTAATAAGTATTTTTTAATTTTGTTAAATCCAATTTACTTATACTTGTTGGGATTTCAGTATAAATTTTTATAAACCCAATATTCGGAAGATCGGATTTCATCAATCGTTTTGCAGGTAAATGTTATATTTCTGCTAGTTTCCTTTAGTGATGTTATTATTTGTTATATTTGATGTTATATTTAACTTTCTTTTTGAATTAGAGCTAATAAATAGTTAAGCCGGAGTCATATTGTTCAATTTTTGAAAAAGAATTTAACCGCTATCATAAACCTATTGTTGCAACATCTTAATAGCCATATTTTGCAATTTGAAAACTCATTTTGCAATTTAGGTAGGTGATCAGATTTTGCCTTCATAACCAATTCTTGAATGGAAAAAGCGAAATAAGCAATTCGCTAAATCTTTACGGATTTCATCCCTCAGTTTCCATAGTAGAAAAATGATCTGGGACACTTTATTGATCAAAGTGTTAATGTGATTTTTCCAAGACAATTGGCCGCCCGACCTAACTCTCAAAAACAATGGCGTGCCATCAGACCCTCTTACTTTACTTATGCTGAATAAATAAATATTTTTGTTTTATTTTTATTCTATGAAGATATATAATATTGAACTTAAAAATTAGACTTTTTTAATAATGACTTTCAATATAGGAGAACACCTTTTACATAATTTAAGTGAATTATTTTAATTGAACCTTCCACTTGTTATATTAATCATTTCATTGTAAGAAAGTTAAATCCCAACAACATACCTAATTCTTGCATTTTTGTATTATTCGCTAAAAGACCAAGAAAATGGAAGATATCTTCATGTTATTTTTATTGTGCAAATAAAAATTTCCTACACATATAGCTTGTATTTGAGATTTAAGATTTTCCCTCTAAATATTATTAATAAACCTGTATGTAGCTCGACACTTCCACAATCAACATCTTTAAAAAGTTGGTAGACTGTCTCGGTAACACTGCATAAATATGATCTTGTAAATGAAGCTTAATCTTATTCAAATCCTTCTTTCATTCCTTTGTCTGTAAAATTGCAATTTATCTTCCTGGAAGACAAAATCCATTTTTTGTATCACAATATTCCCCCTTCATATTTTTTTGTTGCCGCTAATTTTAGTTAACGGGAATAAATCCAGCCCTACGTTCTTATATAGTTTAAAGTGTAAAGTAAAATAAAAGTAGAAGAATGAGCAAGGGCATACTAACTCTCAAATTAGACTACATAGATAGAAATGTTTTTATACATCTTATAAAGTTTTTTAATTAATTGCTTTTGAGCTTTACTATCCTATTAGAATAGTGAGTTCCCACAATTGGCAACCACATGTGACACGAACGATTTACAGTCTTGAACACTCACATTTGGCAGGCAGTGAAACTTCTTTTTACTACCTCTTACTGTTGTAGGATTAAGTATTGCGATTGTGTCAAATTTTCATATAGAATTGTCACCAGAACTATACGAGGGCCTTCCCCAAGTCCAAAAAGTGATTTTCAGAAATTGGGGTGAGTCTATGTTTTCAGCATAATTGAAAATCACAGAAAGTTCAAAGTTGGTATTTAATTTTAGTATTATCAGGTTATCTGACAATAATTTTTCTGAAAAACCCTTAAGCTTCCGGGTTGAGACCGCGTCAGTGGTTTGCTAAAAACCGATGCTTTGCCCATGTTACAATGAGCCTCTTCAGGGTCGTTAAACCTTAGCCAATAAGACAATGATCCTTGGTAGAGAGGCCTTCTTTAACAGCAGTAAGAGAGAGTTGTGTGTGAGTTGTTTACAACAGAGTTTTTACTTATAATGCTTTATTTAAAAAAGAAATTATAATAGAAACATATAAAAAGGAAAGAAGTATTCTATGGCAATGGTAAACCGTCTGCCGGGAGTTTTTACTTTCTCTATCTGCTGTTAGAGGAAGTATTCCGATCGTAACAAAAGTGGTTTTTAGAAAATGGTCAGAATGTTACTATTACTATGTGTACTCATATTAAATAATAAATAATATTAAATGTGAACGGCATAGCGCAAAAACGGAAAATCACAGTAAGTTCAAACCTGACATTCCATTTTGGTGTCACCATGGGATTCAACAAGAAGTTATCTGTCGAAATTCCTCAATGGGAAATTCAACTTTATTGTATGGATTTTTCAATATTTCCTCAATTAAACTTTTCTCTGCGATTTTATCAAAAACGGCTTCCAACGATTTTCTTTAAACATATTATATCAACATATAAAGAGCTACAACATTTATTTGAAATATTTCTCCGGGAAAATTAATTTAAAGAGCTTTTGGGTAAGAGATGGTTGCTAGTTTTAGGTGGTTGCTAATTTTAGGTAGGTAGTTTATTATACCATTATATCATCTAATAGATAATTATAATTAGAAATGCCCCAAAATTTCGAGTTGAAGAAAATTGGTTGACCGGAATGTACTATTGTGAAGGGACTCTTCACTTTTTACTTACTTTTTCTATTATTATAAGTACTTTATTTTAAAAATAATATATAAATGATAGAATATTTGAGTACAGAAGCATGGCAAAGAGCCGTCTGCCAGAGTTTACAGCCATAACAGAAAAACGAAAAATAATAAAAAAAAAAGAAAAATAATGAAAAACAAAGCAAGAATTACACTAGAACTAAAACAGAACTGGAATAAGATAGGAAAGTAAATAAAAGTACTAACACATGGTTAAATAAATCAAAAGTAGTTTTATAAATTAGAATAAAAAAACCAAAAAACTAACTTAAAGAACCTGAGATTACTAATGAATACTTATTTTTTCTAACTGCCGTAAGATCAAGTTTGGTATCGTGTCAAATTTTCGATTTTGAGTTTTAACCGGGAAAAAAACGTTATGAGGTCCCCTGAGTCCAAAAATGTGTTCATAAAATGGTCAGCATAGCTCAAAAACGAAAGATTGCAGGACGTTCATACTTGTTACCATTCATTTGGGTATAACCATGGGTTTCATAGGAACTTACTTGTTAAAATTCCTCAACCGGAAATACCACTTTACTGAATGAACTTTTCCTTTAATACAAATGGCTACAACTTTTATTTCAAATACTTCTCAGGAAAATTCATTTTAGGGAACTTGGGGGGGGGCGTAAGGTTAGGTTTTCCTCTAAAGTGCTGTTTTAATTTATCATATAATTCTATAATCTAAATAATATTAAATAGAAATAAATATGTTGACAATATTCCGAGTTTGAAGAAAATCGGTTAATTCCTAAGGGACAGTCTGTTGTTTTATGAGATTTTCTCAAAATCGGTTTTAACAATTTCCTTTAAACTTGGTACATCGACTGCACATACAAAAAGCTATAAGTTTTATTTGAAATATTTCACCGGTAAAATTCATTTGAGGTGGTTTTTGGGATAGAAAATGGGATTCTAGTTTCTTCCAAAGTGTTTACAGTTTATTGTACAATACTATCATTTAAATAATATTAATTAGAATTAGGTATGTTTTCAAAATTCTGAAAATGAAGAAAAATCGGTTGATCGGAAGTGCGTTTTTACTGAAGTTATTTTAGTTTTCTACGATTTTATCCATAAAAATACCGACGGATTTCATTAAATTTGTGTAATACAGAACCTATCACTTTTAAGAACTTTTTTTCATGAAAGTTCATTTTAAAAAGTTTTGAAGGAAAGGGAGTATGTGGTTTCCTCAAAAAAGTCAATTTATTAATTTCAGTTTCTGCAATTGATATAAAATTGACGGCAAGGAAATATTTTGTAAAAAATATAAGTTTGCGGAATTTGTTACTTAAATTTGTATGAGCTGCGGTAACCAAGTGTGTGACTTTTCAGTTTTTTAAGATTTTCTCGGAACTGGCTCCAACGATTTTCATTAAACTAAGTATATCAATCACACATATAAGAAGCTACAATATTTTATTTGAAACGTTTCCCCGAGAAAATAATTCATTTAGGGGGGTTGTGGGTGAGAGTTGGATTATGTTTTCCTTATAAAGACTATTTTAGTTTATTATACAATTCTATCATCTAATTAATATTAATCAGAATTAAATATGCTGCCAAAATTCTAAGTTTTGAAGAAAAATCGGCTGCCCAAAACTGCGTTTTTACTGAACAGTTTTTCAGTTTTTTTTTCGATTTTCTCCATAAAAATACCGATTAAATTTGATGTACTAAATTATGATTGTCCTTCACTTTGGTCCGGAACTTTTTCCAATTCATTTAAAGAAATTTTTGGGGAGAGGGAGGTTATGGTTTCCTTTAAAAAAAGTCGTTTGTTTAAGTAAAGATTCTCTTATTGATATGAAATTGAAGACAGTTTAACATATAAGTTTAGAGAAAATATATCAATCATAACTTTGTAAACTGCAGTAAGAGAAAGTCATGTATATTCCACATCAGATTTTAACGCAGAATACGTTTTTTGGGAGGCCACCTAATTGGTATAAAGGTAACAAACGTGTTCTCATGGCAGGGGTGGGGGTGAAAAACGTATTCTACGCATGTTGCAACTATCATGACATATATCTTTTGAATTTTTTTTTTTATTTGCTGAGTAGTCCTCAATACAGCATTTCTGCTGATAATTCGAACGTGTGTGGCATTACTTCCTCTTATAAGAATAAGAGAAAATATAAAAGAATAAAAATAAATAAATAAATAAACAAACATGCAATTAAACATACGGTAACTACAATACTTACAAAGTGTGAAGATGAATATTAGATTTCAGTTTTTCAATAGAAAGTAAATCGCCTATAAAATTTAATGTAAAGTCTAGTTTTTCTAATGATTCACAGCCTTCCAAGTTTTCTACTTTCGTGATATTATTTAGAGAGAAATTTATATATTCTAACTTCTTCAATTTTCCCAAATTTTCTAAAAATTTAGAAAATACAATACTTAATTATTTGATTTATTTATTTTTCATAATTTTCATACATATAATAATGATATTACCAATTTTACTAATCAAATTATTATGAAGTAATAGAATTTTAAGATCTTTACACCAATGTTGTATATGTTCTAACTTTCCAATATCTTCTTGATGCAAAGAAATTTCTTCAAGCGAGCCAATTTCTCTGTCATTGTGCTCACTCCTTTTTCTAATCAATTCTTCGGTAACTAAATGATAAATTACTTTTTAGTTACAAAACATTAAACAAGTATAGAATTAAAGCTTAATTAAATACTCACTTCTTTGCATTTAGCTTGAAAAAAATAAGCTGTTTATTATACTTGGATATCGGTGACAAGCTGTACCTGGTATTTTTTATTTGACATTTATAACAGTATAAAATTTCATATCGTTTTTCTTTTCTTTTTTTTTGTGCTAGGTTCTTAAAAAATGCATATTTTTATAATTTATGAATAAACTATTATTAGTAATTCGACGAATATTTTCAAGTACATTTTTAAATACTACTTTAAAGCCGTATTGTTATTGAATTTTTTTTTATTGCTGAATTAATAAAAGAGTTATAAATGCTAATTTTTATCATGTATTAACGTAAATAATTATAATTTTTCTAATTTTGTTGTTCTAATATTCAAATATACAGCTTTTGATTGCTTTAAGTAAATATTACTTTTAATTCTTAAATCTAAAAAAAAAAATGTGCTTGCAGTTTTTACTTTTTTGTTCTTTACATACAATAATTTAAACGAGCAAATTTGATGTAATATTGTTATATGTCATATGTACCTATCAGACATATACATTTATTTCTTAATAAGTCAGCTGTTCAAGATGGCGTCTAGTGTTGATGTTCCGTGCGTTTCGTCTGAACGTTTAAAGTATCATTTTCTTTATGAAAGATTTTCCTATTTAAATGAAGTTATGGTAAAAAAAGGCGTAGATACAAGTGATTTAAGAAAAATATGTAATTTACGCGATAGCAAATGTGAAAGGGAATATAGCTATCTTCGTATAGCTAGCGGGTCATTAGGTTTTAGTGTTTTTAGTTTATTAATTATAATTTTAGCTTTACCGTATTTTGATGGTATGATGAAAACGGTTTTCGGAGTTAAATGTGTCGTGCCGAACAATTATTTAGTTTGGGAAGCAACTAGACCTCTGGCAGATTGTTCAATTTGTTCTAATCTTAGTAGTGTTATAATTCTACCGAACGTAACTAGAGAAGAATTTAAAAAATATGCCTATTCTTACCAGCCAATAATTGTGAAAGGAGCTGCTTTGCATTGGCCGGCACGAAAATCATTTAACTATTATTTCTTCAAAGAAATGTTTGAGCGAATAGAAGGTGCGCATGAAAGTGTGGAAGAAGAATGTCAGTTTCTTAACTTCAAAACAGATTTTACAAGCTTAAGAGAGGTATTCAAAATGCCTCCTGGAAGGGTGAAAAATTCTAAAGGATACAAACCATGGTATATTGGTTGGTAAGTTATTTATAATTTTTTTTTTTTTTTTTTTTAATAATTTGTACACTTCTTATTTTCTTCCTCTGCACTTTTTCTGTTTGCAGTGGTTGAGTTGTTTTTTTTTTGGAATTCGTGAATAATATATGAATGCTCCTTTGAATAATAAGCTAATATCATCAGAAACAAGCATTTACTTTAGATGAGACAGGTAAATGCGTTTTGTTTTGTTTTCCTTTTTCTGTTCCTTTTTAAGTGAAAAATATGTTTTAGGATTATGTACATATTTCGCATAAAATCAGTCCTTTCGGCATATATTGAAACAAGTTGAACAGGGAGTGCGCTTTCTTCTTTTGTTTTTCTTGCATCCACACTCATGTTCTTCTTTTATTTTATCTTTTTTACAAATTTTCAATGTTATTATCTTTGGTTTACGACGTTGCTGCTGACCTGAATTAAAAAAATAAGAACTTGTTATATAACAAACATTTTTTGCTAAGATTGAATATGTTAAGTAATTATTTTTGGCGGGAAAGTTTTAGATAAATGAATGCCTTTATTTATTTTTAATTTAGAAATATTAATTAAAACTTTTCAGCTCAGTGACGTTAAATTACTTATTATTTAAATTGAAGAAAAGTCACAATATTCTAATATTAATTACCAGCAGAATACCTTTTCTAAATTCGTTAGGTATTTCGTTCCTTTTGAGGGAGGGACATGGAATGAATTTGATATGAGGTATCTCTTTAGCTAAATGCTTTCCTCTCCTTACAGCTTGTTCCTTTATTTTGGCAGTTATAACGAATAGTTCTTCCAGATCTGAACTCATTACTTTTAAATGCATAGATTTTTCTGTGAGAGGGTTTATAAAATTATAAATGGGAAAAATTCATATCTTAAAACTTTTAATAAACCATTTAAACGCACCTTCTGTTTGTTTTTCTTGTAAAAATTCATTAAAACTAAGCGTTTCTTCTGTGTACAACATGAGTCTTCCAAAACTTTCTAATATTTTGGTTAAGATTTGAACCCTTATTTCCGGAGGTGTTGTAGCTGGAATCTGAGGTATTGCATTAAAAAACTGTTTTTCAATCATTGGTACTATCAAATAATATTGAGGTATCTTATCTCCTCCTGAACTATGTTTCTTTCCTCCTACACTATGTCCCTTTCCTCCTGCACTATGTCTCTTTTTTAATTTCATTGCATAATATACAATTAATTTGCCAATTAATTTTGATATTTGATCTTGTGTGTTTTTTTATAGTTTTTTTTTAGATTAAATGAAATTAAAAATTAAAAACATTTCCATGTTGAATTTGTCTGTGTATATAAAAATAAATGTACATATACTTGGAATTAAGAATAATTTCCAAGGCTACGCTGTCATTTGCTTCTAATATTTGTCATCTTTTTTTTGCTATTTTACATTATTTAATATTATTTATATTTTTATTTATACTTTTTTAAAAATTTATTTAAGGAGTAACTGCCATCCCGAAGTGTTGAAAGAAATGAGATTGCACTATTCCAAACCTCATTTTCTACCGTTAAATGCGGAACACTCGCATGTTGATTTTGTATTCATGGGTTATCAACAAGGAGCTTTCATGCACGTAAGTAAATCAATTACTAAGTTTCTTAATTATATTATTTTCGATTTGATTATTTGTTTAATTCTTTAGTTGGATTATATTACTCGGCTAATGTGGCAAGCTCAGTTAAGAGGTCACAAAACCTGGAGGCTAAATCCACCACCAGAATGTGAAATGGTGTGCAAGAGTTTCTCATTTGAAGTTTTTCCTGGAGATATACGTAAGTAAATTTTTCATTATATCTTACTACCTAAAGCTGTTTCTCAGAAATTGTTATTTTAATGAAGAATGTAGACCATCTCAGTTATTCTTTTTTGTTTTAGTACTTTTAGATACAAGGCAATGGTACCACGATACTCGTATAAGAGAAGGAGAATTTTCTATTACCGTCAGCTCTGAATACGGATAATTATTGTTTTAACTGTACATATAGCCATATGTAATTTATATTTATTTTAAACATGTTTTGTTGTTCTTTTTTTAAGGTGTATATGAATATAATATACATTTTTTAATTTTATTTTGTTTTTATAATATTTTACTCCATTTTAGATAGTTATTTAATCAATTGTGATATAAAAAAAGGACTTTTATGTAAATACAAACTAAAATGTAGTAAATGTGCCATTTACTTAAAATGTAAATATTTTATGTAAATTTTTATTGTACTTTATTTTATTTTATTTTTTGTACATATATTTATAGATAATATGATACTGTATTTTTAAGCATATTTTAATGTAATAAACTTTAAATTGAAATGACTTTATTTTTGTAACAAACTCAGTCCATGAAGGCTGAGATCAATTTTTTTTAAATGTAAATATTTTATGTAAATTTTTATTGTATTTTATTTTATTTTTTGTACATATATTTATAGATAATATGATACTGTATTTTTTAAGCATATTTTAATGTAATAAACTTTAAATTGAAATGACTTTATTTTTGTAACAAACTCAGTCCATGAAGGCTATCATTTTTTTTTTGAAGGGGATATGCACAGCGGCCTGATGAAATTTCCAGTGCACTGCCAGTCTCCGAGCAGTGATGTCTGGCTACAGACCACACTTCCCATCACCGGGCAGTGAGCTGTAGAGGCTCTTAGGAAGAGAAAATCTAAGGGCAGCACTGCTGGACTCGAACCCAGACTATTATCCTTCATTCGCAAGTTGTTAATTATACAAATTGTGAAATTTTGAAATCATGAATTCTACAGTGCCCTTTTACAATTCCATGCACATTTCATTAACTGTTTGGAAATCTAGATATTACTTCAATTTTACATATTTTGTTTACTTTTTCTTTTTGTAAGTTAACTATCCTTGCTTACAGTCTTTAAATATAGAATTATGGCTAGATTCAGAGAATTGTGCTGTAGTAATGTTTAATGAAGTTTAAATTTTTTAATAATTATGTTTTTTCTAATCGATGAAATTAGCGCTTACAAATGTCACATTTATTGGAGAAACGTTGGTTGTTATTAGTGCTCTGTAAATGGAATTCACAACCTAGATTCTAGTTCTCTTTAAAACGAATACATAATTTTCTTATCAAACATTTAGCTGCGAAGTTTGTTAATAGTTTGTAGTAAATGATTTGTTTTCTTTCTCTACTATTTATTAAGGGAATGTGGGTTTAGCACAAGAATGATTGACGTGGCATTGGGATTTCATCCTTAGATCGAATTTTGATCATAAGGATAGTGTGCTTCATGTTATTTTGCAATAAATTAACATAACTCAAAATAGTTATTGGTTCGATATTTGCTGTGATAATCTGATAACTTGAATTAAATTAAGTATTTAATTAGATTAAGATAACTGAAGTTAGAGAAATTTGCAATTGAAAATTTATGATTTGCAGAACATACTATTCTAAAGCAGAAAATGTCCTTCAGTTATTGTTGGATTGTTGTTAGCAGATTAATTAAATAAGGCTAGAGATAGGCTATGTTACATGCAAATGTAATAAATATAATTTTTTTATAAAGTGAAGAATAGAGATCGAAATATTAGTCTTTAATATAAGCATGAACATTAAACTGCTGATGATTCAACATAGAAACCTTGCTGAATAGAATTTACGAATTAACACTATTTCTATTTAATTATTGTTATTATTAAAATATTAATTTTTTCACATTTTCCTCATTTATTTATATTATATTTATATTTTAAAATTATCTTACTTTATTATTTATTTTATTTGGTTTGATTTGATTTGATTTTGTAATGTATGTAGTATGTGTCTGTTTGGGTGGAGTTATCAAAAAATCAAAGAAAGCAAATAGTTTTAATGCAAATTTGCGGTGGAAGTGGATTATTGGAGGAGGTGCGTTAGAAAAATAAAAATGGAAAGGTAAGGAGCGAAAATATTGGGAAGAAATGGAGGTGAAGAAGGCTGTCATAACAAATAAATAATAATAATATTATTAAATATTGTGCAAAAACTTAACAGCTGCAGCTGTTCCAGCTTAGGAGCTATGAGTTACAAATTTATAATTAAGTTACATAATATTTGTTTTTAAATTTTCTAGTAAGATCAAATTAGTTTTCAAATACTTTCCGCTATCTTCTGAAATGTCTGCTTCTTTTGCGATCATTTGTTCCATATAGATGACTTCTACTTCTTGTATTAATTCTCCATTAAACTTCAAGACTAGTTTCTCATTGCAATTTATACTTATGTTTTTAGTTTTACTTGCGTTAATTTTAAGACCTATTTTTCCGCTATCTTAAACGAGAACATGTAAATATATACATATATATAAAACACGGAAAAAAAAAATAATACAAAAAATAGATATTTAATATGTACTAACAATATAACTGATTAACCATAATAATTATGTTTAAATGTTCACCATTTATCCGAAGGTCATAATCGTCCCACTTCTTTGAGATTCGTTCCAGAACCGCTCCAAATATTTTTGCGGATTGTATATTTAATTTTCCTATAAAATTGTAAAATTGCCCCTTTTCAATTCAAAATTCTCCCACATCCTATTGTTATATTCAGCTCCACATTCATTTATATGTATTTAAAAATATTAATATATTCCTCACTAATCGTGATATTTCTGGGTCCAATATTATGTTTGTATATTCATTATCGAATGCTTTCTCAAAATCATTGAAAAGGAGGAATAAGTGAGTTGTGATTTTTGTATTAACTAGCTAACTCCGATATGACATCACTTAGTGAAAAATTGTTCAACCTAGTTTTACAGGGAATCAGTATTCAATTGAATTTCTAACCTCCTTTTTATTATAGCCTAAATATCGTGTAAATTCTTGATAGAATATTTATCAGCCTGTAATTTTTAATGCCCTGGTTATCACCGTTTTTGCAGAGAAATATCAATTTTGACAACAGCCAAGAAGCGCGAATTTCTTTCACTCAACGTATATTGAATAAATCGCGTGATTCCTCTTGTAATTTCTTACCTCCTGGTTGCAATTGTTCATTTATAAATTATTTAGGCTGCCGGTTTTTCCAGTTTTTAGTTTCTTTAGCACAGATTCATCTCACAGTTAAATATTTCCAATGGTTGCGATGCCTGGTCATATTCCTCTTGTTCATAATGATGCTCTTGCCTAAAACAATTCCTCCTCCTGCAATGTAAAAATCCTTATAGAATCCACATATTATGTCTAAAAATTCCTTTTTATCTCTCTTTTGTAGATATCTTTTTGAGATTTTGGGCATTTTTCAAACTACTTCCTCTTTATATTACCTTACTCTTTCTGTCTCTTCCAGATTTTTTTAAGGGCCAAGCTTAATCATCTTTCATATTGTCTTAGTTCTATAATTCCCATCTTTTCTCTTTCTATCTTTTCAATTTTTTTTTTTCGCATTAATATTTTTATTTCTTTTATAAGCTTTCTGCTTTCTCTATTCATGGAAAACCTTCAGGGTTTCTTCGTTATGGCAATATATATTTATAATCATTTTTTATAGGTAATCCTTATTTTTTAATTTTTCTAGTCGATGCTTATTTCCCACTTCTTATTCCATTTATATTTATATTTGCGCAGAAAGTTAAGTAATCAAAAGTTGAGATGGTATGGTTGCCTTCTGAGAGCTGGTCAGAGAGGGTTAGGCGATGGAACCTACCACTGCGGGGCAGAAAAGACCAATGCGCTGATGAAAGGATGAGATAAAAGAAGAGAAAGAGATGGTTGACAGAGGTGTGAGAAACGCAGAGAATTATGAGGGAATTTCTTAACGGCAGCATGATTCGCGGAAACGCCGCTATAAGATAGGAAGAAGAAGAAGATAGTACGATAGTCGATTCCTACTAATGTGACATTTTTGAAATATTAAATTAGTATTATTAAAATAATATTAAGCAGCTAATAAAATACGTAACAATAAAATACTTTGTTTTTTTGCTCAATTTTAACCAATGGGTCTAACCACAAAAACATATATCTTTAAAAAACGCTTACTTTTTATATTCAAATTCTTCTTTCTATATCTCAAACTTTATATTATAACTGACTTAATGTACCATTTATAACACAATAAAAAAAAAGAAAAAAACACAAAGACTGTGAACGGATGTCAATATTGAAAGAGCATTGTCTCTTACGCTGTCAGTCTCACTTATTTATTACAGTGCACAGTGCGATTGATTGTTTTTGTTTTACATTTGTTGCGATTCATAAATACATGTATGTATGTATCTATCTATAAATAGGACGTTCAAAAATTTAGAAAAAATACTAAAATAGAGCCCGAAAAGTGTGAAACTATTTTCGGGAATTCTGATGGGATGTTGGTCAAAGATTTTCTTGAGGACCAAAGATCAATAACTGCAATTTTGTGAAACAGCTTTATATGCATCTATAAAAGAAAAACGAGTGGAAAAGTTCATCAGCATGTTTTGTTCCATAACCTCCATAATATGCCAGCTCATCAGAGCAATATTGTTATAGTCCAGATTTAGCCCCAAGAGTTTTTTTTTTATTATTAAATTAAAAAAAAAGGCATTAAAGGTCGATAAAAGCAATTGATAGGTAAAGTGAAAAGTTTTGCAGTCGATGGCTAGAGACAAAAAGTTCTGATTGCTGCAAAGGTTTGTCAGTCTGCGATATCGCATGGAAAAATGGCTTCGCTTAAATTGGGGGGAATGCGGAAAAGTAAAACATTTCATTCAATTCTCTCTTTTTATTTACATTTTCTGGAAATTTGAAGGTCCCTTATATAATCTTAAAAATTCCATTTAAAAAGATCCAGACATCTATACTTTATCTACCTTAAATGAAACAAATATTATTTGATTACAGTTCATTAGGTCAGCTCTCTTAAAGCAGTTAAAATTTAAGTTTAAAAACTGTCCAGTGTTTTCGTTTAATTTAATTTTGTAATTTTTCGTTTATTTTTGTAATTGTTTTAATTTTGTAATTATCGTTTAATTTTTGTATTTGTTTCGTTTAATTTTGTAATTATTCGTTTAATGAACCATTGGAAAATTTGCTCACATGAACAATCACATATAAACCCTCTTGTTTAATATTTATCACTGAATTCTAGTTAATTTAAATGACATATTAATTAGCCAGTGTTCGCTAATTAAAACCTACAAGTTAAACTCTGATTGTGTTTCGTAATTTTGACTTAGATTTAGTCTGATACTGTTTGAAATGAATGAAAATGTGAAATAAATAAAGAAATGTGAATGTATAAATAAATCCGAAATATGAGAAAATGTGAGTTTATAAGAGTCGGAGTGAGAAGGTTAGTGTAGCTAGATGTCTTCCATCTAGGGGGTACGCTTGTAAATAATTACCGAAAATTGTTTCTAACTTTAAAGAAATATAACTAAACAATATTTTTAAGAAACATCCGAAATTTGGTCCAGTATTGTGAACGCAACGAAAGCTTATGAAGTTGTTACATGGTATTGTAAAGAATTAAAGCAAGCCCCCCCCCCCCATCAATTATTAAACTAGAATTTTTTTTTAACATTTGTTAGTTCCAGAATAAAATTTAGATTCAATTTTTTTATACAACAATAAACTCTAGATCGGTAGTCATGATCATTTTTTTTTCAAATAAATCCGTTTGGCGTCATCTTGATTTGAAATTGCAGGTTAGTTTTGTTTTTATTGTTTATAGAAGTAAGCTTTCTGTTTCATATTTGGAATATAGTATCATCCAGTTGATTTTTATTTGAGATGGAAGAGGACAAAGATGATATAACTTGTGTGTCAAGAATGTTGGATGAATTTCGTGGAAGAGCAAATATTTTAAAGAAACCTAGAACCAGTGACTTCCCTGTACTAGAAACGTCGAAACCATATTCATTTTCAAAGTCTGACAATTTGAATAAAAAACCTTTCGATGAAACTGTATTGAATCTTAATAACTCTCTAATAAAAAAAAGAAGAAGAAAATCGTATGACGATAGTGTTGACTCAGAAAACGAGTACAACACTTCAGTTGGTAAGTATACTGATTAGTAAGTACCCTTAATTAGCTGAAATGTAGTTGATTTGCTCTTGAAAAAATTGTTATTATTGAAAGGAACACCATGGGAAACACAACATTTGCGATCAGAACTTGGTCAAGCAAGAGCTCAAATAAAAGTATTAGAAAATAGAATATCCCAGCTGAATGGGTTCCAGAATATCGCAACGGCTTTAAGTGAGCAAGAAAAAGCTGCCTACAAGGCTGATCTTGAGAAGGAGAGAAATACGGTATCTTTATAATTATTTTAAATGTTTTTATTAAATAGACCTAATTTGAATTCACTCTGAAATACTATTTTCAAAACCTCTTATTTTCTCTAGCATTTAGATTTTTGATATTACAGAGGTTTAGATTAATATTTTTTAGGTGAAAGAATTGGAAAGGAGAGTTAAAATTTTAAAAAGAAGAGAGGAAAAATTACGAGATGAGCTTTCACTAGCTGTGGAAAATTTGAACCGTGAAAGAACTGAGCTTGAATCAAAATCAATTGATCTGTATGAAGAAACCAGTAAATTGAAGGAAAAACTATCTGAGGTAACTTTTCTTTACTTTAGTTTTACACATATAGTGGTTGAGAACTATGTTATGTATGATATACATAGTACGTAAGGTTCATTGATACGTAAGGGTTGATATATTTTGCAAACGTAATACATTATACATTATTTTCATAAATAAGTTTCAGTTGCAATCTGTCAACGAAAATGCCAGTTATTGAAGATTTTACTTGCAATCTGTCAACGAATTTATTGAAGGTTTCTTTTTCATGTTTTTGTAATAAACTGCTTCAACGATTTTCATTGGAATATTTATCTATCTACCCGTTGACTCTCCTCAACAATCCCTCTCCTCTGTTCTATCTTCTTACGTCTACTTCTTTCAAAGTTTGTTCTAGATTAGATAGATCTCTTTGCGGGGATGTTCCTTCGGGGATGATGTTTCATAAGGCGTGCCTTCTAAAAAATTTTTTGGGGTTCTACCGCTTTGCAAGTTCCAGCCATCTCAATTGGTTCTTTCTAATTATGAAGTCTGTTCTTCTCACATAAGTCACAGTTCTGCAGATTACCCTATCCTCTAACGCCATTTTCACAGGCAGATCCATATATTTTGAATACGTTTTTTCGAATATTAATAATCTTTTACTTTCTGTTGTTAATACCCAGCTTTCATAACACTAGCCATTATCGGCCTAGGATTGTTCTATAATAAGGACTTTTAGTCTGTACGTCATTTCGCAAACATTGACCTTTTGGAGAGCGAAATACTATGCCTGGTATTTAAACTTGCTTTAATTTCTTCCAGAGCTTTTTCTTTCAACAGGATCTGTCAAATATTAGAACAGATTTGCTGATTTGTGATTTGCCTCACTGTTTCTGTCCTGTTTTCTTGATATCCTGTTTTTGGATTTCTAGATGGATTTTCTGATCTTCTGAGTAGTTGAGTCGATTTGTTTGTTTAGCAGTTTAAATAGAAACAATTGATCAGTTATTGTTCGACGAGATTCGAGAGAAGAGAGGTTCAGGTTTTCAGTTATGTAGAATGTCGGAAGTATGGAAACTTCTACGTGTGAAAGCAGTATGGAAACCTATACTGCCAATCATAGGCAGTATTTTGTCTATATTCTTTCTAATATATTGATTGAGGTATAATACAGTGGAACACAAACAACAGAGTTATATCTTGAAATTGGTATTACGAAGTGGTATATAAATACAAAAGTATAGATAACACACTCGTTAATTGGGCCGTTATGATTGTTATTTCATTTTCATTTAAGACGCGTCAGCATCTACGGTCATTTGCACCCGGAGCCTTCTCAGTGAGCTATAGAGGCTCGTAGGAAGATAAAATCTAAGGGTACACTCGAATCCGAGACCTCCCCGTTGCAAGACCAGCGCTAATCCCTTCCCTAACCTTATTGAAGGTTTCTCACGGAAGTTTAATCCTTAAATAGCCGCTAGTTATTAATACAAGTTCAACGATGGCTTTCAGGAGCCAAAGAAGAAAACTTTTAAACTTCACTCGAAGTTAAAAGTTTATTCGACGTTTCGTATACTTTTTGGTATTCTTTTTCAGGAATTGTGAAGGTGTCAGAATGTCGAATAAAAATGAAATTTTCTAGAAGTTAAGGTTTTCTTCTTTGATCCTTGCCAACCATTATTGTATTTGTATTTTATTCCTTTTTCTTTCCGATAACCTCAATTCCGAAGATGGAAAACTTAAAATTAGAAATAGCATAGTAGCGTTCAGTAGTAAAATAGAAAGGACTTATAATATCTCTCTTTTTCCTAATATTTATTTCTATTAATGTTACATAAGGCTGAAAACTCGGTGCGTTCCCTAGAAATAAAAGCCAGCGAAAATGAAAATGCCCGGAGTAAGCTAGAAGTTGAACTTAAATTAACTCAGGAACATGTTAATTCACTAACTGAGCAGTTAGAAAAGTTGAGAAAAGCTACCAGGGATGCAGAAGAAGCTAAAGCACAATTGAGTTGTGCTAATTTAAGGATTAAGGTATTTGTTTTCTCTGATATAAATTAACGAATTCTTTAATTTAGTACTTTATTAGTTTACTTTTGTATAGCCAACATTATATATATTGTAAATAAACTAATATATGTAAACATTTTATACATATATATGTTTTTCGAAACTTTTTTATTATAAACAATTTAACACTAGAAACAGTGATGAGTATCGAGTTTATATATCTGGCAGAGACAAAAGATCTTTCTTTATACTTTTTTTTTCCAACAAAATAAGACAGGAGTTTATATTTTCATAAAAAACACCTAAATGATTTGATTTGATAGAAATCTTGACTAAAAATGTTATTTACATCACCTTAACATATATCTGCTAAATAAACTGTTAATTAAAAGTAGAAATTTAATTTTATAAAAAAAACAACTATTACATTTGCAGGTAAGTTTGTTTCGCATACCAAAGCTTCTCTGAAGTTTACAGCATTTGCGGTTCCCAGTTAATATAATATAAGAGTGATTTTGGAAATTTTTTAACATTTTCGTAATTATTTTTTTAGGAATTAGAGTCAGAATTAAAAAGCGAGACTGAAACTGCTTCCATTGTTAAAGCACAACAAGCTAAGCTGCTGAAGTACACAGAATTAGAGAGAGAGTTGAAACAATTAACCCAACAGAATACCAAATTAAAGTAAGTTTCCTCTTTTCGCGCTGTTTAAAGACAACATTATTTTTCTATTATTATTATTATTATGATATGTTAAAGGGAAAATCTTAACAACACAGTGTTCTTGGAATCACTTGTAGAAGAATTGAAAGGTAGATTAAAAGGTCTAGAAGAAAGGGAAAGGGAACTGACAGCGACCAGAGTGGAATTAGGTTTAGTTGAGAGCCGACTTGCCGAATATAGAATGGTCTGTGAAGAAGTATTAGGTAGAAATAGTGACATTAATGTGACTCCGCACAAGTTGTTGGAATATATTAGACAAGTGCAGGACAGAAATCTTTCAGAAAAGGAACAGCGCCTTCAATTGGCTAACAAGTAAGCCCTTTTTCATAAGCTTCTCCTAATTTTAGTTTTAGGAAATTAATATTTTACAAATAATTTCATGCTTGTTCAAGGCATCAGCACCATAATTCAGATTTACTATATTTTTTTGTGTGGATATTTTATAAAATGTGTTAAATGTTTAGGTTAAAACGTTTAGAAGAAACAGAGGAATTAACCACAGCACAATGTTCGAAATTAAAGGAAGAATTAGCAGCAGTGAAAGAGGAGTTAGATAATTGTAACAAGAATTTTAAAAGACTTAAGAAGCAAAACGCTTTAATAACTTGGGTAAATATATGTATTTTTTTTTTTTAACACGTTGAGCACGGTTCTTGTCCCCGGCGTCAAGTAGCTAACTTCTTGTTAAACACGGGTGTCATTTTTGAGAAATATTAAGTTCTTACGGGGCTCACAATTATCTTATTTTTTCAGATACAACGATTTTTCTTGTAGCTATATGTTATAAATAATTGGTAGAATTCAAATTTAACTAAATTTTTATTCTTGATTCCGATGTCAAGTACCGTACATGGACAATAATTTCATTACTTGTATACGGCACTTGACCTCGGGGGGGTCAGAACAAATCATGTTCAGAGGTGCTTGCTTTTGCGAAACCTTTCTTATTTTAACTAATGTTGATTAGTAGGCCGTGGGTGTAATATATAATGCATATAGCTTGGCTATCGACCGTTTTTTATATTTTTATATAAAAAAATCCGATGTTTTGGAGGACTTTGCCCCACATTCTTCGGGGATCTAAATACAAAAAAGTGTATTATTGTATGAAAGGAATAAAAAGAAGAAAATAATATAAATAAATAATACAAAAATAAAGGAATGACAAAATATTTTTGGAAAGGCAATGAATATAAAGAGAGAATAGAAAAGTAATAATAATGAAAATGTTATTAATAATGAAAATTAATAATGAGTTGTGTATCAATAGGAAAACAGTAACTAAAAATTTTTTGAAATGCCTTAGCATAATCATTAGCTCGAAGATAATGAAAAAGTGCACCAAAACGTATACACAAATTCGTAAGGCCTGAAGGCCAAGGGAAGAAGAAACGGAAAATGTGTATAGGTTGCTATAATAAATATAGAAAAACATTGTCTAATAAAGGGGCAGACGAAAAGTCAAAGCGCATTATCAGTTTCGCATTGACTGCGACAATCAGAAACGATATTGTCTGCCATGTTTTAATACACTTCATAACATCAAATAAAGCAAACTAGTTTTTTTTATGTTATTACTATTTTTTTTCAATAAACTAAAAACAAAAGTGGGTTCTAAGACTAAAGTATTTTTAGTGTAATTTTATTTTTATATTATAATTTTATTTTTATCGTATTATATTATTTAAGTAGTAGTAGTATTATATTATATTATATAGTATTATATTATTTAATTTGCGTATATTTTCATGTTCTTACGGTTCTTATTAAAAACACAGTATTTTTGTAAATTTTCAAATGTGTTCTTATTCATAACCCAGAGAAAAAAAAAAAAATCGGGTGCAAGAGATGACATTAAAAATATGCGGTTCTTGTACGCGGAGTCAAGTGCGGTGCTGGTGGCCTCTTCTGGGGAATATAACATACTAAGTAATGTAAAAGAATTGGGTTCATAGGTTCACACTACAAAGAAAAAGTCACTAGATGTCAGCGCTGCTTTCTTGACCCCGGGGATGAGAACCGTCGTTTAAGGAATGTAATAGTTCTTGACCTCTAGGACAAGAACCGTATCAGAGGCAAGTTCATCAAATCAGCCTCCGTCGTTAACGTGTTAAATTTTTGCTAGATAGCGTGGCCAAGGTTTGCTACAATTTGAGTGTCTAAATAAATCGTAATCCATGACTAAACAAAAATATTTAAGCAATATAATATAACTGGTATCAGACTAATTTGGAGTTGGAATCAACTACAAGATGCTAGTATTTTTGCTTATTTTTTCTTACACCGCATATGCCTTGCCATTTTGTTGCGTATAAGACTCTAGTCTTATTATAATCTTGTGCTTTCTAAATCCCCTGATGAATTAATTTTGCAATTTTTCTCTCATTTTTTGTGTATGTGTTGTTTTAGGAGCGTAATGATTTGCGTAGTCTGGTGGATTCCTGTCAGAAAGAGATGACTATTGGAGGCGTTCAAGCAGATTCTAGAGTTGAAGCTTTAGAAAAGTTAGTTGAAGGATACAGAAAGAAACTACAGCAGTTAGAAGCAGATCCTTCTCTTATTTCTTCTTCTTCATTAGGTAATTTTTGTAAAAAGAATAACAATAAATAGAGAAACATTCATTTGGCTTGTTTTTTTTATTTTTATTTTTAAAATAAGTTAATTATAAAAATGAATATTGTTAAAGTAAAACACAGAATTGAAGAAAATCGTTTTGAAGAATCAGAAGTTTTCAAATTATAAATTGTTCGCATTGTTCTAAAAATCTAATCTGTTTTATTCTTAAGTAAGGTTTTTAAGTTATTAAAACTTAAGAACTTGTTTTAATTGCATTTGCCGAAGACTTCATCTTCTTAGGGACTAAGTAGTTTAACGTTTTTAGTTCTGGAGTTGCATCATTTTTGAATGATTTAATGTTCGTCAGTTACAATTATAGCTTCAATTATATAGAATTATTGAATATGTGGATGGATCCGCAATGCTGAATAACAACTGGTATTTTATCCGTCGTAGCATGCATATTTATGTAAATATGCAGATAATAGAATTATAAAATACTTAGATATAGAAACATAAAATACCAGATATAGAATTATATTGAATTAATGAAGAGTCTTAATTAGTTTTACAGAATGAAGTAAGTTTGCCTATGCTTAGCTATATACTTTAACCTAGACTCGCCCTGTAAAATGCTTTAATGAACAATCTATGAAAATGATTATGTCTCCTCGAAACATTTAAGTTTCCAATACTATTCAACAGTGTATATTTCTTATAAAATCATAAAGTTCTTCAGAACAAGCTTGCATGTATATTGTGTATTTACATTAGAATTGAAAAGCAATCGGCAGTAATTTGCTATTGTGGTAATATTAGGTCGTCTTTGTCGATCTTTGCTTCCATTTGTTCTTCCGCCTGAACCTTTGTCGGTTGCTCAAGTTCAGTGGCATTTAGTAGCGTCTAAAAATTGGTTCTTATCAGAGACATTTTCCGTGGTAGCCTGCTTCATTTTGTGGTCATCGACCGGGTTCGGGCGTTCGCCCATCTTCAGGATGCGTTCTGAAGATGGGCGAACGCCCGAAACCGGTCGATGACCACAAAATGAAGCAGGCTACCACGGAAAATGTCTCTGATGCTTTCCAGCTCTGCGGAACCAACCACCACAACAATTGGTTCTTAGTTTATAAATTGGATACATTATAGAGAAATAGTTAAGATATGCTATTGATAGTTTCCATCTCAGGCATATTGTACTTTTACGGTTGTTTTTTAAATGGTGATAGTCAATATATTCACACTGTTTCCAAGTATTACCGAAGATGGAGAATAACCGAATACAACATGCAGGCGAACATATGCAGTATTGACAAATATAGTGGACAGTTTTAAATTTTTATTTTTATTTTTATTATTATTTTGGTTTAATTAATTTTATTTTTTTACCTTAGTTTTTAGCTTTCAGCTTAGTTTTTTATCTTTTAAAATATTCAATAAAGAGAAATTTCTCTTCGAAACGTTTCATCTTTTTTCTTTTATATTTTTAATTAAAATTTGATATTCAGAAAATGTACATTCCTATTTTTTTTTTTTTTTTTTTTTTTTTTTTATGTAAATGAAAACAAATAACACTGGAAAAATAAAGAGAGCGGTATATTTAACATGTACAATACTTCTAAGTCTAGAAACAAACGGTTTCAAATGTTTTATTTTGTCGCTTAATTACAGACTTGTAATTGAAGAATTTAGCGGTGGAAAGAAGACAATATATATTTGTCTTCTTGAAATATTTCACTTTGTTTCTAATGTTTATAGTTGTAGGTAGTGAAAAAAACAATTCTAATTCTGCCGAATTGGATAAATTGAAAGAAGAAAACGAAAAATTGACCAAGACTATTGATGATCTTAAATATGAGCTTGAACATAGAGCTTTAAAAGGTGACTTTAATACTCAGAACACGAGGATATTACATTTCAAGTACGTATCAGCAGGATATTATTTAAATAATATTTTATTTTATATTTAAACGGCTAATAAAAGAGATTTTAAGGAACTTCATGTTTTATTAGTTATTTTTATAAGTTTCAAAATTGAGTGATTAACTTAAATATGAGCTTGAACATAGAGCTTTAAAAGTGACTTCAACACTCAGAACACGAGGATATTAAATTTCAATTCGGTATCAGAAGAATATTATTTAAGTAATAATTTTTTTTATTTTGTATTTATGCGACTCACAAATGTGATTTCTCAGCCAACTTTATGTTTTATTAGTTATTTTCATAATAAGTTTTAAATTTGAGTGATTAACATAAATTTGAGCTTGAATATTGAGCTTTAAAAGGTGACTTCAACAAGAGGTAATTCAATTTCAATTAGATATCAGCAGGTAATTGTTGATGTAATAATTTTATTTTGTATTTAGATGGCTAACAAAATAGATTTCTCGAGGGACTTCATGTTATTACTTACATTTATAATAAGTTGCAAAATTGGGTGATAAACAAATCACTTCTGTTCTCAGAATGAATCCTACTTCTGTTGCAATGGATGAAAGAAACTTTGTGATAGAAAAATTGGAGAAAGAAGTGTTACAGTTAAGAGAACGATTAAGACTCATGGAAGAAGGCAATGTTAATGATTTAACACAAAATGTTCAGGCCAATATCAACAGCGAAACTACTAAAGAACTCAAAGGTATCAGTGTAATTACTCTCTGAGCTTTCAGATTTAGTGATTTTTGTTTTCTTTCTTAAAACTTAAATTTGCTTTCAGAGTTTCGGGAAAAAGTAAAGAGATTAGAAATGCAAAATCAGCGTCTTAAGGAGGCTTTCAAAACTACTGGGCATGAATTTAGAGAAGCAATATATGCATTGTTAGGATATAAAGTGGACGCTTTGCCGAACAAAGTGTATAGGCTATCTAGTCTTTATGCTGATTCCCAAGATCAGCATCTTATATTCAAGGTAGGCATTTTTAAAATATTACCGAAGAACTTTAAAAATACGATTTTCTCTAGGCTGCAAGATGTAATCCAAGATAATAATAAATGTTATTAAATTTGTCCGCCACTTCCATTAAGAGCTGAACAAGCATCTTTGATGCCGACGTTCTAAGTGGGGTCGATTCGTTCTTGAATATGCCCTTTGGAATTTGAATCTAATTTAAAGCAATCTAGTTTATGTTGCGAAGAACTGGATACGCGGTTCTTCACAATATGTGGAGAGCAGCGATGGTCCGGGGTAGACAGGTTAGGCTCTGCGCTAACTGAGATTAGTATAGCGTTTCAGGAATCGAATATTAATGGTGGATCATTTAAGTCAAGTGTTTCACAAAAGACGAAATCCTTGTTAAATCAGGAAGCTCTCGATGGACTTATTAGGAATGTAGTTTCTTTTCAATGATATTTTCAATTTCTCAGCGAATGGATGGTAACCAAAGAGCTTTTTTTGCAGTCCCCCTTCTCAAGAAAAAGAAGAAAAAAGGCGCTCTCGGATAATTTGGGAAGGAAACGCGGCTCACACAATGATTGCCCGCGGTCTAAAGAAGCAGTATTGAAAGGACAATTCATCCATATTGCTTATGGCGGCAAGAGTGGAAGAAAGTAATTTTTGGGACATTAAAAATAATTCTGATAGATCAATTACTGTGTCACAAACTGATCAGCCATAATAAATAATTACATGAATTTTATATTAATTAATAATAATAATTATTATTAAGAAAAATAAATGAGAAGGATAGGATGTTCATCTCAATAATAAACCTTTTGTTAATAACATGCGTTTTCTTCAAATTAATAGCGATAAGATCAGCTCCTAAACCTATGTTGTTTTTTTAACATGATACTCATGATCACATGGATACTCTAAAACATATTTCTCAAAAAAATAAGTGTATCTTAATTGTTTAAATTATGATTACAGATGAATAACAATGGTGGAATGGAACTATTGGAAACTGAATTCTCCAAAACATTATCAGATTTAGTGGAATCAGTTTTAGTAATACATCATTCAATTCCTATATTTCTTTCATCGTTAACTCTTGATCTGTTCAAGAGGCAAACAGCATCATTCGCACCATCTACTATAATGGAGGTCTAAAAACTTTACTGTTAATTTAGGTGCATTATATATATAATAGTAAATTTGCATGTGTTACAATAAAATTATAAAACTAACAATAGATAATTAAGCACATTAATATTTAATTATAATAATATTCATTTATAAATGTACTGTTTAAATATAACCATTTCATTGATGTATGTTTATAGTGGGCATTTTTTGTTTATTGTAACTAAATCTAATTTTAATATAAGTTGAAATAATTTAATAATATTGTGGGAACATACAATTATTTTTAAATATCATCTATTATTATTTTTATATGTAATTTTGTTGGACAAAATTGTTAAAACATTGATTATATTACATTAATTTGTGATAGCTTAAAAAGAAATTATGACATTGTATGAAGTTGTGCGAGATATAAATAAACTAATGATTTGTTATCATTAAATAATAATTTTAAAATTATTTTGACTGCACTTAATTGTTCACTAATATCTTCTACATGATTTGATTATTAATTGTAACTAGCTAATCCGGCCACGCTTCGCTGTGGCTCAATCTGATTTTTAGGAAAGTAAATAGAAGTATTGCAGTTAACATAGATACAGACACAAAACATCATTCAATTCAGTACCCTACTTAGCGACGCTGTGCACTGAAAGGAAAGAAAGAAAAAATATTTTTAACTAAAAGTATTTTTATTGTAAAGCTCGTGAATGGACTTCATTTTTTGTTTGTCCGTTTTTTGCATAAACATAAAGATCAGATGGTTTACAGACACTGGAGCATGCGACATATAATTGCCCATAAGAGAAGCATTCGTTTTCTAAATTCAAACCGCACTCTTGCAAAGTTTGTCCTTGCGCTTTATTGATAGTCATAGGCGGAAATTGAAGTCGTTTAAACTCGAACGGCATAACTGTCGGAATGAGTGGTATTCGTGGAATATGTCTTCACCTTTATGATGTCCAATGAGAATTGTTCCTTCATTTAGATTATTCATCAATTTTTTAACTACTAATCGTGTACCATTGCATAACTTTGGCTGATTGATGTTTCGAAGTAATATAATTGGCACTTCAATTTTCAAATTTAGAATATGAAGCGGTAATCCAGGAACATCGAGTGAATAAGAAATTCTGTTGGAAAATTCACTACTTCACTCTGGTCCCTCACGGAGTCAATGGATTTGTGTGTCACTGTTTCACCTGCGATTCTTCTGTTTAAAATGATGTTGTTCATATCGAATACGTCGACATTTTTAGCCGCTAAATGGCTCTTCTGCTTAACCATGCGTGATTTTGATAATTTGTTTCGATGCTTTGGAATACCTTGTCTACTAATTCTTCTTTTGAATGTACAAAGTTGCAGAAATTAGATGGGAAGGTAATTTCCCGTTTCTGGATTTGTAGGAGCAATGCCGTTACCGAGTTGGAGTAATTGTCTTGAAAATATGGCAGCTGTTGGATCGTTTTGAAGTTGAACTCTCATATTCATTGTTAAATGATTTTTTTTTTTACTGTGTTCCAAAGAGTTGAATATTTCAAGCAGGCATGCAATTCATCAGTTGGTGTTGAGCGAGGTATCACTGGAAGCGTTTGCCTGAAGTCACCGGATAGTAACACCAATGCTCCACCAAATGGAATCTGATTATTTCGCAAGTCTTTCAATGTATGGTCTAATGCTTCCAATGACTTCTTATGAGCCATTGTACACATCCCATACAATGATTTCGCACGCCCGAAGAACCTTTCCCATTCCTGATGTTTTAGAAATGTTACATGTTGGGTTTTCTGTGAAGTGCTTGTTTAGTGACAGTTTAAGAGCTGAATGCGCTGTTCTACCTCCTTCCATCAACGTAGCAGCAATACCTGAAGAAGCAAGTGCTAACGCAATATGGCCGTTTGAACGGATTTTAGCTCGGAATTTCCCATTTCCGTGGGAATTTCGGATAGAGCTACTTATAAGTAGTTGAGAAAGAGTTTCCGAGAGCGCGCCACTATTGCAACGCGTCTGAGTCTCTATTTCTGCCAACCTCGCGAAACGCTCGGAATTTCCCGTTTCCGTGGGAACTTCGGAGTAAAAAGTATATATATATACACTCATATATAGAAATGCAACGTTGTGTAAAAATTTCAAGTCAATCGATCGACTACTTTTCTAGTTTTGCGGCCACAAACATACGGATGCTGAATTTTTATATATATAGATTAAGAGTGATTATTAATTTACATCGAATGTTTTTCCATGTTTGTTCCTTTTAAATTTTAAAACAGTTTGGCTTATCGCAAACGTCACTTCCACTATTGCAACTTCCATAAGAGTCAATGATACTTCCTTGCAGCCATTGCAACTTCCAAGAGCCAATGATACTTCCTTGTTATACTGTTTTCTTTTTTCAGTTTTTGATGAAATGTGTATTATTATTTTTTAAAAAGTGAAAACTTTTCAAGAAAGATGATTGGTTTTAGAAACAGTTAGATTTTTCTGGACTGGTAAGAGTCGATGTTAAACGTTGTGTGAATGAATGCTAGTAAGCAGAGCCCGCTCTAGGGGCAACCCGGACATTTGTCCGGCGCCATTTTGGCTCTAAGTGTGGAAAAAATATTTTTGTGTTAAATACTCAAATTTCACTAATCGATTTTTCGTTCGCTAAAAATTTATAGTGCGTGGCGTATTTATATTGTTTATGTATTAAAGCTAAAAATATTTACTTTATTATTGAAAAATTATCGCAGAATTTGTAAAGGACGATGCTTGAACTTGTTTGAACAAGCATACACTTCTCTGAACAAAATAGCATTAGTATGCAGTGTGCTGCTTCAGCTTATGTTTGAACATGCATAGACTTGCTTAATAAAATATATACACTGCTGGTAAAAAGTTTGGACCATCTAGTAGAATGTATTATATTTATTTTTGTTAATTCAATGATTTTTATGAATGAAATAAAATGTCAGTAATTAAAAAATGTTATATTTAATATATATACAATAATATAAGCGATAACAAATTCATCACAAAGTGTAAATCTTTCCCAAAAATAAATTTCGACTAAACGGCTTTTTCATCAAAGTGCCCACCTCCACGCTTAATTACTTCTCTTATAATTCTAGGCATTCTCTCAATCCATGTATTGATTGTTTCGAATTCAATATTACTCCACACACTGTACAGTATCTGCCACAGAGCATTTAGAGAATTAGGGCCCTTGAGACGAACTTTCTCATCTAACTCATCCCACAAAAGTTCAATTGGGTTCAAGTCCGGGGATTGCGACGGCCAGACCATATTGACACATATTTTTCATCTTCTTTTTCCTTAATGTATTGTCTACGTAATTTGGAAGTATGTTTAGGGTCACTGTCCTATTGCATAATGTTTTTTCCCCAATCAATCGCTGACCGCAGGGTAAGACGTGATTTTCTAAAATGCTTTTATAATTTTCTTTTTTCATTATCTCGTCAATACGGACGAGATCACCTATTCCATAGCCTGAAAAACATCCCCAAACCATGACGAGCCCTCTCTGTGCATAACGGTGGGTATTATGCATTGTGGATGCAGTTTTTCTGTGCTGAAAGGTTCCTCCAACCTTTCACTGTGAAGTCTTTGTATTTCAAGCCCACTCTGAACGTTTCTTCTTGTTTGCACCCTTTGATAATGGTTTCAGCGTTGCAACTCTTCGTATTAAGTTCGCTTGACGAAGTCGCCTTTGAACAGTTGAGACAGGAATTGGCCTCGAACTTGTTTTAATAACTTCCCCTCTGATTTTTGGAGCTGTGAGTCGTCTGTTTCTTTTACTTCATAAAATAATGAACTTATCTTCAGCTGTGGTTGTTGATTTTGGTCTCCCGGAGCGGTGTAAATCTTCATGATCACCATATTTTTTATAACCGTTTGATACCCCCGTGAACACCATTTTTTGAAATTTTAAGTTCAGCCGTTATTTTTCGTTCTGATTTCCCTATTTTATGTAAAGTTTATATGGCACTTCTGGTAGCAACACTAAGTTCTTTAACTTTGCCCATTTTGTATTAATTCAAAAGAGGAAAATCAGCGTTGGAATAAGAGATGTACTCGTAAACCATGAAGATATACTCGCAACCGTGAAGATATACTCGTAAACGCAAAAAGATATACTCGTAAACCGTGAAGCTCAAGGAGTGAATAATCCCATAAATAAAATAGAATAAAAAGTAAGTAAATAATGATTTGTTGACAAACAATACAAAGTCCTAATCTATAAACAGAATCAATAATTTGAAAGAAATTATTCTCTGTGAATTACTAAGAAATCCAAGAGGTAAATGGTTTCTCGAAGGGAAAAGTGTACATTATGTTAGATTGGATGGGGGAGGGTCACGCCTCATTCCACTGCGACCTTCATTGAAAGGTCTATTGTGTATCTCCTGGGTATGACATCCCTCACCTTCACCCTCTTAATCAGGCCTAGCAGAGCTGAAAGTGGCTCCGTCATGAAGCTCGTGGCTTCGGGATTGCTAGTCCCCAGTTGAAGAAACCTTGTCCCTTGCCTTGTTGAATTCTTATCACTTTTATTTGCCACATTTTTCTGAAGGGACAATAGCAATATGCTTTTCTCTGAAGTATACTAAAATAACTGATTAGCAATAATGCTTTTCTCTAAAATACTACTAAAATAATTGATGAAGTCCCGAAAATAAAACTTTTGAGACAAACAAATAATGCGAAAAATAAAATTCAAATAAAGATTGTACAAGCAAAAAATTATCTTCCTAATCAAAATGATGCTCTGTTGACAAAGTCTGCATTTTCCCTCATAGTCTAGATTTGACATCCCTAAATTTGTTTAGTCTACTGCCGCGATTTAGGAAAAAGAAATCTGGTATAAAACAATCACCCTTCATTCCTTTATTGTATAATTCATTTGCAAATAAACGGTTAGTGGACATGTATTCCAGATAAGTAAAGGAGGTGAGAATTATACTATTTACCTAAATAAGATTGCATTATACGTATGATAGCAAGTTCTCTATCAGTCCAGTAGCAACGCTTGTGACGGCAATTTGCAGGATAATTTAAGTCTCGGGATAGAACACCCTTCACAATTATTTGAAGAATATTTTAAATCGGTATTAAATATAATAAATACATGTAACTTAATAAGAGAGAAAATAACTTAATTAATTTTAGAGTCACAATTAGTCCCCTTTAACAAATAATTAATAAAAGACTAATTAATAAAAGACATAAAAAAAGATAGATCCAAGGAACAAATATAAAATTTTTCTTTTTTCTAACTGCTTTAAAAATGTAATTTGTTGTAGATGAAGTTTATACTAAAAAATTAGGACTGTATTCTTATAAAACAAACAAACAAAATTCAAATTTTACATTTTAGTTGAAATAAAAAAAATAGTTAAAAACGAATAAAATTAACTTTCTGAATTCACCGCCAGGTAACAGCACTTACTTAACCTAGAATTTGTAGTAGTTCAAATAATTGCCGCTAGAAAGCATAAGCTTCTAGATATACAGAATTGTAGTTCCAAAAGTCGCCAACCCGATCACAGCGCCATCCTCTGATGTAAAAATAGTTTAAATGCGTCTTTAGGAAGGGACGGAATTGGTTAGCGTAATGGACTCCTAAAAAAATCTTTGGAAGTAGTGACACCTAGTGACAAACTATATAACCATAAAAAAATTGATTTCTAAGTAGGTGTTGCTATCTGGTGGCCATGTTTATAACTACAAATATACTAATTTTAATTAGTTACTTTATTAATTAGAAAACAAAAAAAATCTGGTGTGGAACACTCATACAAGTTTCTCTTACTCCAGTTTTCAAAATTTTAATCGACAAACTTTATAGTTAGTATACCAAATTTAATAAAATTCGTCGGTGTTTTTATGGAGAAAATCACAAAAACTGAAAAAATTAATTAGATGTACATTATAATTGAAAAAAAAGAAGCGTACACTTCATTTTTAAACTAGAAATAAATGAACATATTAATTATATTAATATATATATATTAATAAAATACAAATATTTATTTATCTTTTTTCCACGTTATATTTCTTTCGCAAGCTATTAAGATAATTCTTGGCATATTATTTGCCAAAATATTTTTGTGGATTAATGCTTGATATACCATTTTTCCCTCCTTTCTTTTTCATGTACATTTGTTTTTCATCTAGAAGCTATAGAGGGCTACGAATATTAATATCGTATGTAATAACTTAGATACAATGTTAAAATGAGAAATTTTTAGGCTATAGAAGGATATATTCTAATAGCAATCCATCTTATATAATCATTATTTTTATAAGCATTTATATGTACCAACATACAGTTCAAGAACTTTTATCTAAATCTTGTCAATAAAATTCATGGGCTAATTTCATTTGTTGTTATTTGATTGAATATTGTATTGGATATATTTTTGAAAGCTGCTTCAAAATCTCTTGAAATGGCTGGTCCAATTGCTTGAAACATTTCTTGAGAAATTTCATCAATATTTATTTATTTATTGTCTAAAGAAACTATACATTTCTATAAAGAGATTGACCTCTGCTGAAAGCTGAACGAAAAATGCAAACGTTACAAGAAGAAACATTACAAACATTACAGCTTAATCTTCAAATTAATAAAATAATATTAAATACTTGAATAATAAAGTAGATAGTAACAATGTTTTAAATAGACTTTATACATTTATACAAATTATTTTAAGGAAGGAGTTTGAGGGATGTCCTCGTAGGTATTAAATAATACCTTTACAAACCTATGTATATCTTCCTCCAAAGCCTCAGAGATAAAATAAAATAAGTGGTTTAACTTTTCTTTATTTTCTATATCTAATAAGTTAGCAAAAACATAAGAACTGTGTGAGGGTAAATACCTATTTAACAACCTCCTTCTCAAAATTATGATAAGGGTACTCAAAATTTATAATAAAGTGTCAACAATCTGGTTTTAATGATAGCACCTAATAGTTACATATGAGCTAACATTAGCCAAGGGACAATTAATCTATAGAAGATGCCACCCAGTTAAAAGGAATGTCAGAACCATCCAAAAGCTTCACAAGTCTTCTATAGCATATTTCAGGGTTGAGCTGCTTTACATCGATAAAATCTTCAGCCAGAATCTTATAGATTTATTAAAAATCTTGGTTTTCACTTGCCGTCATTCAACTTCCAGCAAACGAAACTATTGGGGACTTGTCGTGACAGATTTAAGAATAACTTTAAGATTTCAATTGGACACGATCGACTATAGTGAAGTAGTTCAAGGCCAAATTTTTTAACTGATCCCAAACTTCTGATCGGTAGTGTATAAATTCTTAAAGGGCGGCAATTTGTCTTTTTGTCCGAGGCGACGTAACTGCTAGAGCGGGCGCTGTAGTAAGCTATTTCTCGAGAATGTAGAATTATTATCTTCACTTCATGAAATAACATTTTATTCTTAGGCATAAATCTTGCATAGTTGCAGCAACTTTGTATTCGTTCTTTTTCTTATTGTTATCAATTAGTTATGTAATCAGAAATTTTGTGATTTAAGGCGGAAGGCGGTGACAATAAAATGAAGAAAAATAACGGGTACTACCGAAAATTGGAAGGACAAACGTCACGTAAAGGGGCGGATTACATCCAGTAAGAAAAGCAGAGGAGCGGAGCCAGTAGTTCGTGAGATTGCTTGAGAATTAAAATAAATAAAGAAGGTGATTGGACTTAAGGTCCAATGGAGATGTCAAGCTGATGGAGGACCAAGAAGAAAACTTGTTCTCATGAGGACGCTGCTGCTAAACTGTGCTACGATGCCTGTTGAGCGAAGATTATTGCGATCAAAATGATAGTTGGATTCTTTAGAGAGAAATTGTTGGAAATTGCAGAGGGATATTGATGTTAGTGGTAATAATTATTATTAAGAAAATTAAATGAGAAGGATAGGCTGTTCATCACAATAATAAACCTTTTGTTGATAACATGCGTTTTCGCCGCATTAATGTATAATGTTAATGTTAATAAATGTGTATCAACTGAATTTGCTCTGTGCAAGTCTATGTTATCAAATTGTTTTGGCAAAAACATCATCCTGATGATGGGCGAACGCCCGAAACCGGTCGATGGCCACAAAAAGAAGCAGGCTATCACGGAAAATATCAGATGAATAACAATGGTGGAATGGAACTATTGGAAACTGAATTCTCCAAAACATTATCAGATTTAGTGGAATCAGTTTTAGTAATACATCATTCAATTCCTATATTTCTTTCATCGTTAACTCTTGATCTGTTCAAGAGGCAAACAGCATCATTCGCACCATCTACTATAATGGAGGTCTAAAAACTTTACTGTTAATTTAGGTGCATTATATATATAATAGTAAATTTGCATGTGTTACAATAAAATTATAAAACTAACAATAGATAATTAAGCACATTAATATTTAATTATAATAATATTCATTTATAAATGTACTGTTTAAATATAACCATTTCATTGATGTATGTTTATAGTGGGCATTTTTTGTTTATTGTAACTAAATCTAATTTTAATATAAGTTGAAATAATTTAATAATATTGTGGGAACATACAATTATTTTTAAATATCATCTATTATTATTTTTATATGTAATTTTGTTGGACAAAATTGTTAAAACATTGATTATATTACATTAATTTGTGATAGCTTAAAAAGAAATTATGACATTGTATGAAGTTGTGCGAGATATAAATAAACTAATGATTTGTTATCATTAAATAATAATTTTAAAATTATTTTGACTGCACTTAATTGTTCACTAATATCTTCTACATGATTTGATTATTAATTGTAACTAGCTAATCCGGCCACGCTTCGCTGTGGCTCAATCTGATTTTTAGGAAAGTAAATAGAAGTATTGCAGTTAACATAGATACAGACACAAAACATCATTCAATTCAGTACCCTACTTAGCGACGCTGTGCACTGAAAGGAAAGAAAGAAAAAATATTTTTAACTAAAAGTATTTTTATTGTAAAGCTCGTGAATGGACTTCATTTTTTGTTTGTCCGTTTTTTGCATAAACATAAAGATCAGATGGTTTACAGACACTGGAGCATGCGACATATAATTGCCCATAAGAGAAGCATTCGTTTTCTAAATTCAAACCGCACTCTTGCAAAGTTTGTCCTTGCGCTTTATTGATAGTCATAGGCGGAAATTGAAGTCGTTTAAACTCGAACGGCATAACTGTCGGAATGAGTGGTATTCGTGGAATATGTCTTCACCTTTATGATGTCCAATGAGAATTGTTCCTTCATTTAGATTATTCATCAATTTTTTAACTACTAATCGTGTACCATTGCATAACTTTGGCTGATTGATGTTTCGAAGTAATATAATTGGCACTTCAATTTTCAAATTTAGAATATGAAGCGGTAATCCAGGAACATCGAGTGAATAAGAAATTCTGTTGGAAAATTCACTACTTCACTCTGGTCCCTCACGGAGTCAATGGATTTGTGTGTCACTGTTTCACCTGCGATTCTTCTGTTTAAAATGATGTTGTTCATATCGAATACGTCGACATTTTTAGCCGCTAAATGGCTCTTCTGCTTAACCATGCGTGATTTTGATAATTTGTTTCGATGCTTTGGAATACCTTGTCTACTAATTCTTCTTTTGAATGTACAAAGTTGCAGAAATTAGATGGGAAGGTAATTTCCCGTTTCTGGATTTGTAGGAGCAATGCCGTTACCGAGTTGGAGTAATTGTCTTGAAAATATGGCAGCTGTTGGATCGTTTTGAAGTTGAACTCTCATATTCATTGTTAAATGATTTTTTTTTTTACTGTGTTCCAAAGAGTTGAATATTTCAAGCAGGCATGCAATTCATCAGTTGGTGTTGAGCGAGGTATCACTGGAAGCGTTTGCCTGAAGTCACCGGATAGTAACACCAATGCTCCACCAAATGGAATCTGATTATTTCGCAAGTCTTTCAATGTATGGTCTAATGCTTCCAATGACTTCTTATGAGCCATTGTACACATCCCATACAATGATTTCGCACGCCCGAAGAACCTTTCCCATTCCTGATGTTTTAGAAATGTTACATGTTGGGTTTTCTGTGAAGTGCTTGTTTAGTGACAGTTTAAGAGCTGAATGCGCTGTTCTACCTCCTTCCATCAACGTAGCAGCAATACCTGAAGAAGCAAGTGCTAACGCAATATGGCCGTTTGAACGGATTTTAGCTCGGAATTTCCCATTTCCGTGGGAATTTCGGATAGAGCTACTTATAAGTAGTTGAGAAAGAGTTTCCGAGAGCGCGCCACTATTGCAACGCGTCTGAGTCTCTATTTCTGCCAACCTCGCGAAACGCTCGGAATTTCCCGTTTCCGTGGGAACTTCGGAGTAAAAAGTATATATATATACACTCATATATAGAAATGCAACGTTGTGTAAAAATTTCAAGTCAATCGATCGACTACTTTTCTAGTTTTGCGGCCACAAACATACGGATGCTGAATTTTTATATATATAGATTAAGAGTGATTATTAATTTACATCGAATGTTTTTCCATGTTTGTTCCTTTTAAATTTTAAAACAGTTTGGCTTATCGCAAACGTCACTTCCACTATTGCAACTTCCATAAGAGTCAATGATACTTCCTTGCAGCCATTGCAACTTCCAAGAGCCAATGATACTTCCTTGTTATACTGTTTTCTTTTTTCAGTTTTTGATGAAATGTGTATTATTATTTTTTAAAAAGTGAAAACTTTTCAAGAAAGATGATTGGTTTTAGAAACAGTTAGATTTTTCTGGACTGGTAAGAGTCGATGTTAAACGTTGTGTGAATGAATGCTAGTAAGCAGAGCCCGCTCTAGGGGCAACCCGGACATTTGTCCGGCGCCATTTTGGCTCTAAGTGTGGAAAAAATATTTTTGTGTTAAATACTCAAATTTCACTAATCGATTTTTCGTTCGCTAAAAATTTATAGTGCGTGGCGTATTTATATTGTTTATGTATTAAAGCTAAAAATATTTACTTTATTATTGAAAAATTATCGCAGAATTTGTAAAGGACGATGCTTGAACTTGTTTGAACAAGCATACACTTCTCTGAACAAAATAGCATTAGTATGCAGTGTGCTGCTTCAGCTTATGTTTGAACATGCATAGACTTGCTTAATAAAATATATACACTGCTGGTAAAAAGTTTGGACCATCTAGTAGAATGTATTATATTTATTTTTGTTAATTCAATGATTTTTATGAATGAAATAAAATGTCAGTAATTAAAAAATGTTATATTTAATATATATACAATAATATAAGCGATAACAAATTCATCACAAAGTGTAAATCTTTCCCAAAAATAAATTTCGACTAAACGGCTTTTTCATCAAAGTGCCCACCTCCACGCTTAATTACTTCTCTTATAATTCTAGGCATTCTCTCAATCCATGTATTGATTGTTTCGAATTCAATATTACTCCACACACTGTACAGTATCTGCCACAGAGCATTTAGAGAATTAGGGCCCTTGAGACGAACTTTCTCATCTAACTCATCCCACAAAAGTTCAATTGGGTTCAAGTCCGGGGATTGCGACGGCCAGACCATATTGACACATATTTTTCATCTTCTTTTTCCTTAATGTATTGTCTACGTAATTTGGAAGTATGTTTAGGGTCACTGTCCTATTGCATAATGTTTTTTCCCCAATCAATCGCTGACCGCAGGGTAAGACGTGATTTTCTAAAATGCTTTTATAATTTTCTTTTTTCATTATCTCGTCAATACGGACGAGATCACCTATTCCATAGCCTGAAAAACATCCCCAAACCATGACGAGCCCTCTCTGTGCATAACGGTGGGTATTATGCATTGTGGATGCAGTTTTTCTGTGCTGAAAGGTTCCTCCAACCTTTCACTGTGAAGTCTTTGTATTTCAAGCCCACTCTGAACGTTTCTTCTTGTTTGCACCCTTTGATAATGGTTTCAGCGTTGCAACTCTTCGTATTAAGTTCGCTTGACGAAGTCGCCTTTGAACAGTTGAGACAGGAATTGGCCTCGAACTTGTTTTAATAACTTCCCCTCTGATTTTTGGAGCTGTGAGTCGTCTGTTTCTTTTACTTCATAAAATAATGAACTTATCTTCAGCTGTGGTTGTTGATTTTGGTCTCCCGGAGCGGTGTAAATCTTCATGATCACCATATTTTTTATAACCGTTTGATACCCCCGTGAACACCATTTTTTGAAATTTTAAGTTCAGCCGTTATTTTTCGTTCTGATTTCCCTATTTTATGTAAAGTTTATATGGCACTTCTGGTAGCAACACTAAGTTCTTTAACTTTGCCCATTTTGTATTAATTCAAAAGAGGAAAATCAGCGTTGGAATAAGAGATGTACTCGTAAACCATGAAGATATACTCGCAACCGTGAAGATATACTCGTAAACGCAAAAAGATATACTCGTAAACCGTGAAGCTCAAGGAGTGAATAATCCCATAAATAAAATAGAATAAAAAGTAAGTAAATAATGATTTGTTGACAAACAATACAAAGTCCTAATCTATAAACAGAATCAATAATTTGAAAGAAATTATTCTCTGTGAATTACTAAGAAATCCAAGAGGTAAATGGTTTCTCGAAGGGAAAAGTGTACATTATGTTAGATTGGATGGGGGAGGGTCACGCCTCATTCCACTGCGACCTTCATTGAAAGGTCTATTGTGTATCTCCTGGGTATGACATCCCTCACCTTCACCCTCTTAATCAGGCCTAGCAGAGCTGAAAGTGGCTCCGTCATGAAGCTCGTGGCTTCGGGATTGCTAGTCCCCAGTTGAAGAAACCTTGTCCCTTGCCTTGTTGAATTCTTATCACTTTTATTTGCCACATTTTTCTGAAGGGACAATAGCAATATGCTTTTCTCTGAAGTATACTAAAATAACTGATTAGCAATAATGCTTTTCTCTAAAATACTACTAAAATAATTGATGAAGTCCCGAAAATAAAACTTTTGAGACAAACAAATAATGCGAAAAATAAAATTCAAATAAAGATTGTACAAGCAAAAAATTATCTTCCTAATCAAAATGATGCTCTGTTGACAAAGTCTGCATTTTCCCTCATAGTCTAGATTTGACATCCCTAAATTTGTTTAGTCTACTGCCGCGATTTAGGAAAAAGAAATCTGGTATAAAACAATCACCCTTCATTCCTTTATTGTATAATTCATTTGCAAATAAACGGTTAGTGGACATGTATTCCAGATAAGTAAAGGAGGTGAGAATTATACTATTTACCTAAATAAGATTGCATTATACGTATGATAGCAAGTTCTCTATCAGTCCAGTAGCAACGCTTGTGACGGCAATTTGCAGGATAATTTAAGTCTCGGGATAGAACACCCTTCACAATTATTTGAAGAATATTTTAAATCGGTATTAAATATAATAAATACATGTAACTTAATAAGAGAGAAAATAACTTAATTAATTTTAGAGTCACAATTAGTCCCCTTTAACAAATAATTAATAAAAGACTAATTAATAAAAGACATAAAAAAAGATAGATCCAAGGAACAAATATAAAATTTTTCTTTTTTCTAACTGCTTTAAAAATGTAATTTGTTGTAGATGAAGTTTATACTAAAAAATTAGGACTGTATTCTTATAAAACAAACAAACAAAATTCAAATTTTACATTTTAGTTGAAATAAAAAAAATAGTTAAAAACGAATAAAATTAACTTTCTGAATTCACCGCCAGGTAACAGCACTTACTTAACCTAGAATTTGTAGTAGTTCAAATAATTGCCGCTAGAAAGCATAAGCTTCTAGATATACAGAATTGTAGTTCCAAAAGTCGCCAACCCGATCACAGCGCCATCCTCTGATGTAAAAATAGTTTAAATGCGTCTTTAGGAAGGGACGGAATTGGTTAGCGTAATGGACTCCTAAAAAAATCTTTGGAAGTAGTGACACCTAGTGACAAACTATATAACCATAAAAAAATTGATTTCTAAGTAGGTGTTGCTATCTGGTGGCCATGTTTATAACTACAAATATACTAATTTTAATTAGTTACTTTATTAATTAGAAAACAAAAAAAATCTGGTGTGGAACACTCATACAAGTTTCTCTTACTCCAGTTTTCAAAATTTTAATCGACAAACTTTATAGTTAGTATACCAAATTTAATAAAATTCGTCGGTGTTTTTATGGAGAAAATCACAAAAACTGAAAAAATTAATTAGATGTACATTATAATTGAAAAAAAAGAAGCGTACACTTCATTTTTAAACTAGAAATAAATGAACATATTAATTATATTAATATATATATATTAATAAAATACAAATATTTATTTATCTTTTTTCCACGTTATATTTCTTTCGCAAGCTATTAAGATAATTCTTGGCATATTATTTGCCAAAATATTTTTGTGGATTAATGCTTGATATACCATTTTTCCCTCCTTTCTTTTTCATGTACATTTGTTTTTCATCTAGAAGCTATAGAGGGCTACGAATATTAATATCGTATGTAATAACTTAGATACAATGTTAAAATGAGAAATTTTTAGGCTATAGAAGGATATATTCTAATAGCAATCCATCTTATATAATCATTATTTTTATAAGCATTTATATGTACCAACATACAGTTCAAGAACTTTTATCTAAACTTGTCAATAAAATTTATGGGTTAATTTCATTTGTTGTTATTTGATTGAATATTGTATTGGATATATTTTTGAAAGCAGCTTCAAAATCTCTTGAAATGGCTGGTCCAAATTGCTTGAAACATTTCTTGAGAAAATTCATTCAATATTTATTTATTTATTGCCTAAAGAAACTATACATTTCTATAGCAAGAGATTGACCTCTGCTGAAAGCTGGACAAAAAATACAAACATTACAGCTTAATCTTCAAAGTAATAAAATAATATTAAATACTTGATTAATAAAGTAGATAGTAACAATGATTTAAAAAGACTTTATTCATTTATACAAATTATTTTAGGGAAGGAGTTTGAGGGATCTCCTCGTAGGTATTAAATAATACCTTTACAAACCTATGTATATCTTCCTCCAAAGCCTCAGAGATAAAATAAAATAAGTGGTTTAACTTTTCTTTATTTTCTATATCTAATAAGTTAGCAAAAACATAAGAACTGTGTGAGGGTAAATACCTATTTAACAACCTCCTTCTCAAAATTATGATAAGGGTACTCAAAATTTATAATAAAGTGTCAACAATCTGGTTTTAATGATAGCACCTAATAGTTACATATGAGCTAACATTAGCCAAGGGACAATTAATCTATAGAAGATGCCACCCAGTTAAAAGGAATGTCAGAACCATCCAAAAGCTTCACAAGTCTTCTATAGCATATTTCAGGGTTGAGCTGCTTTACATCGATAAAATCTTCAGCCAGAATCTTATAGATTTATTAAAAATCTTGGTTTTCACTTGCCGTCATTCAACTTCCAGCAAACGAAACTATTGGGGACTTGTCGTGACAGATTTAAGAATAACTTTAAGATTTCAATTGGACACGATCGACTATAGTGAAGTAGTTCAAGGCCAAATTTTTTAACTGATCCCAAACTTCTGATCGGTAGTGTATAAATTCTTAAAGGGCGGCAATTTGTCTTTTTGTCCGAGGCGACGTAACTGCTAGAGCGGGCGCTGTAGTAAGCTATTTCTCGAGAATGTAGAATTATTATCTTCACTTCATGAAATAACATTTTATTCTTAGGCATAAATCTTGCATAGTTGCAGCAACTTTGTATTCGTTCTTTTTCTTATTGTTATCAATTAGTTATGTAATCAGAAATTTTGTGATTTAAGGCGGAAGGCGGTGACAATAAAATGAAGAAAAATAACGGGTACTACCGAAAATTGGAAGGACAAACGTCACGTAAAGGGGCGGATTACATCCAGTAAGAAAAGCAGAGGAGCGGAGCCAGTAGTTCGTGAGATTGCTTGAGAATTAAAATAAATAAAGAAGGTGATTGGACTTAAGGTCCAATGGAGATGTCAAGCTGATGGAGGACCAAGAAGAAAACTTGTTCTCATGAGGACGCTGCTGCTAAACTGTGCTACGATGCCTGTTGAGCGAAGATTATTGCGATCAAAATGATAGTTGGATTCTTTAGAGAGAAATTGTTGGAAATTGCAGAGGGATATTGATGTTAGTGGTAATAATTATTATTAAGAAAATTAAATGAGAAGGATAGGCTGTTCATCACAATAATAAACCTTTTGTTGATAACATGCGTTTTCGCCGCATTAATGTATAATGTTAATGTTAATAAATGTGTATCAACTGAATTTGCTCTGTGCAAGTCTATGTTATCAAATTGTTTTGGCAAAAACATCATCCTGATGATGGGCGAACGCCCGAAACCGGTCGATGGCCACAAAAAGAAGCAGGCTATCACGGAAAATATCTCTGATGAAAATTGATTAATATTTCCAAGATTGTTGTAATTTTTAAAAAATGTATTATGAACATATTATTTTTTAACATAGACACTAGTCTATATGGGTGCGCTGAACCCAATTGGTACACTGCCACAAAATAACCTCTTTTAAATGCCCATTGGATGCTGAGTGTATTGGTTAGAGTTTATCGTATTGATAGGCTGAACTACTTCTCTCTTCAAACTAAATTGAATTATTGTTGTGATGGTTAGTTCCGCAGAGCTGAAAGGCATCAGAGATATTTTTCAGGATAACCTGTTTGCTATTATTTCCTGATTTAGTGGATCATCAAGACAAATTTTTTCAGTACTTCAGAATGCATTTCGTTTAAAGATTACACTGTACAATGTTAATAAATCATATGTTACCTTTTTATTTATTTTATAATTTAAAGCGTATCAACATCTATGGTCATTTGCGCCCGGAGTCTTCTCAGTGCACTGCCGGCTTCCGGACAGTGTACCTATCTCGTTAAGTGTACCTTTTTTGATTTAGAAATTAAATACAAAAACAAATTAATTATTTATTATTATATAGCTTAACGTATATGTTTGATCCATCCACGTGTTCCGATATTTCCTTCCAAACAATTATTTTTCCGTTCATTATTGGAATAATTTTTATCACCAAAATCGGACAATTCCTCGTACCCACTAATGAGTATTATTAATTTTTCTTCATCCATTTCAGACCAATTTTATTTTTCTGGTTCCTTCTGTTGTGACAGCGCTCGCTAATCACCATGCAACGCACGCTACAGACTGACTGCGAAAATATGCCAACCCGAGTTTTAGGTGTTGTTCGGTGTGAATCGTTGTGGTCCGTTTCTGAATAATGCACTTTCAAATACACTAAAGAATTGTCGACCGTCGTGGTCTGTTACGAAAGTGGGCATGTACCCTTAGTTATCTCTAACCTTTTAAAGGCAAAAGTTCCCATACAGATATTTTTAATTCTTACAGACAATTTTTAAAAAATATCAAAAGATTAAAATAAAAATATTTCACTTGCATTATTTAGGGAGTTTTACTAATAGGTTATTTAAAAATGCCGGTATTTTTACAATAGATGTGCCCTATAGATGGGTACCTTTACCGAAACATTTAGGGAAAATAAAAAGTAAATAATTACTTTATTACTTCCTGACCCAAAACCTCGGCAGCTTTCGAAAAATTATTTTATTATGTTATGTAAATCCCCAGCTCCAAAAATTAAGTTTTTCCAGTACACTTAAGGGTTTGATTTTTTTTGTTAAATTATTCATCTGGGAAGAATGTTACTTTACAGGAATTGTCTACACATTGGGAATATTTGTTGCTAATTCAAAAAACATTTTCGGTTGGTTTTGTTCAGAAGGAAAACAAAAATAATAATCCAAAATACTTCAATGGGCATTATTAATAGTTTATATTTTTATTATTGAATGAAATATGCGTATTTGTCATTACCGAATTTTTTTTTTTGCCAACGACAACTGCGGTCATTAGCACTTATTATCAGAATTGTAATAGTAAATAATAATAGAAACCTATGTAACCATAATTTATCTCTAAATATTTATGTAAATAATTTCTCAAACAAAAATTGCTCAGATAAAATAAACCTTACATTTAAATTCACAGATATTCTAAAATGAAGCAATTGTACAAGGCTTTACATTAAAAAAAAAAAATTGAATTTTAATAAATAAAAAGTCAAATACATAATTTTATTTCAAAAATCAGCATAGTTTGATAACGAATAATTTTCGTTTCTTTTAGAAAAAGTTTATTTTTCCGACGTTTCAGGCACCAAAGAAGTCTTCTTCAAAATTTAAAAGGTTCATTTTTTGATTCCTGCCAATCTTCGTCTTGTTTAATTCAAATTATTTTAATATAAATAATAGTTATGTTTGGCCGTTGTTAATAAAACAACGCAAAATGTTGGCTGGCTGGGGCCAATTTTTATTTTATTAATATATATATTTGATTATATTTTTATTTAAGTTACTCATTTTTTAAAAATTATTTCTCTTTCCCCGGTAAGTAGAGATATCTTGTGACAATTTTTGTAAACTAAAAAAAATTTTTTTTAACTTTAAGACGCGTCAACATCATTGGCGCCCAGAGCCAATGCTTACTGCCGGCCAGTGCACAGTGTTCTATCGTAACAAATATCGCTGTTCAGTGAGCTGTAGAGGCTCCTAGAAACAAAAAAATGGAATTCCAAATAAAATTGCGTTCATGGCAGGTGCAGGCACCTTGTGGCACCTTTTATAACTACAAATATAGTTAATGTTTGATGTTCTTTGCGATCGCTGTGTTTTGATTTGGTAAAAAGGACATCAGGCTTAGTCAGAAAAACTAGAAAAAGAAAAATATTTTTATTTGCCCGGCAGATTATTTCTAGCTTACAAAATTAAGTATAATTAATCCTATATGATCAACTTATTATCCTTTTTCACCTCAGTTTGAAAATTTCAGTCAAATTAATCCTTTTCTGAACAATCGGGACCCTCTTATGAACATTTTGAACAACTTACAATCAAATTTATCCTTTTCTCGACCAATTTGTTAGTTCTTTTTGAACATGTGATTTGATGATTTTTATGAAAAAAAAGTTCAAATCACAATTAAGTCCAATTAATCCTCATTTAACCAATATATTTCTTCTTTTTTTTTTTTTTTACTTCATTTTGAATTACTTGCTAAACAAATTTATCCCATTTTGAATAAATTTAGTCACACATTTTAAACAATTTAACCACAATTAAGTCTTATTAATCCTCTTTTCAGCAATTTGTTGACCTTTTTTTTTTACCAATCTTAAACATTTTGAATCACCTTTCATTCAAACTAACCTTTTTGAACCAATTTATAACTTCATTTTAATCATATTCAACCTTTTTCTGAAAATTTGATTTTTTTCAGAACCAATTTATTATATCATTTTTTTTTGAATAATCATTATGTCCTGTTTATCTTCTTTTGAACCATTTATTGCCTCATTTTGTTCCACAATTTGCCCAATTAATCCCCTTTTGAACTGGTTTTATTTGTCATATCATTTTGTACATTTTGAACCACCTTTCAATCAACCTTTTTCTGAACCTATGTATAATCTCATTTTGAACATTTTTTAAACACTGTTCCATCAAATTTATCCTTTTCTGAACACTTATTACCTAATTTTGAACATTGTGTACTACAATTAAGCCCTATTAATTCTCATTTAAACCAATTTTTTTGCCTTTTACTATCTCATTTTCAACATTTTAAACCAGATGTTAGTTAAATTAATCCTTTTCTGAAACTATCTGTTAGGTATTTAAACTCATCTATTATCTTTTTCCTCCATTTTGATTCACGCGTTAGTTAAATTTATTGTTTTATGAACCAATTTATTATCTCTTTGTGAACATTTTCAATCAAATTAATTCTATTTTGGCCCCAGTATATAACCCCATATTGAAATCAGTGATTTTGGAAATCGGTATTACACTGGGAAAAGAAAGGTTTAATATGGTTGAAACAAAGTTTGATTTGAATAGAAAAAGGTTTAATTTGAATGGCAAATGGTATAATTTGCCTAGAGAAAGATATCATGCATTTGGACAAAGAATTTTGACTAGAAAAAGGTTTATTTGATTGATAAAACTTTTAATACGGTTGAAAAATTTGAATGGTAAAGGGTTAAATTTGGCGAAAAATGCTATATGATAGGGAAATTTGTAACTTGTAAGCGTTTAGAATTAAATTGTGGTGTAGTATCAAGACATTATTGAAGTGGACTGCCATGGGTAGAGTTTCAAAGACAATTACTAATCAGCAAAATTCTACCGTGGTAATTACCTTAAATTTAATTCAGATCAAAACTAGGGTCGCATCTAGTAAGAATACTGAACTATTGGAAGAAAACTGATACCATATTTAAGGCAAGCTCGTAAAAATAACAATGTAACATTCTTGAGATATAATAAATTGATTATTGATAAAAAAAGAGTATACTCCGGACGATTGTATAAAAGGCCTACACAAGTGAAAAGATAAGCAAGCATCTAATTTATTCACAATTACTAATAAACCAGAAGGTACAAACGACATCAACAAGAGCGAAGTTAAAGTAAGTCTAAAAGCCCCAAAAGTAAAAGTTAATCAAAGAAGAGGAAAACAGCGTCAAATGGTTCACCAGCTACGCCGCTGAGGAAATTCGGATCTCTTGAGACGTTTATAAAGAGATTTGATTCTACATCTGAAGAGGGAATTATATAAGGTCATCCAACAGACAGTACATAACAGGGAATTTATAGCGATACTATGTTACCAGGTAACCGGAATTATAAACTAGGCGTTTATAGCTTTGATTTATTAAAAATTTGCTTTTGGAATTTAGACAGTTTTTAAATACTCAATAACTTAGATAGCAAAGAAATAGAGATATTATGTACTTTTAATATAATATGTTTAGTAGAAACTTGGCATACCATAGTTGATATAAAATTACCCAGGGTTTTGAAACAGTATAATATTTTTGTATCGAAAGCATTTAGAGAAATATCAAAAGGCCAGGCTAGTGGCCATCTAGATAAATATATTTTTACTTTCTCTTACTCCTTGTAAGAGGAAGTATTGTAATCGTGTCAAATTTTCGATATCGAGTTTTCACCGGAAATATCCGTTTTGAGGTCCCCTGAGTCCAAAAAAGTGGTTTTTAGCAAATGGTCTGTGTGTCTGTGTGTGTGTGTGTATGTATGTATGAACAGCATAGCTCAAAAACGAAAAATCGTAGAAATTTGAAACTTGATATTCCGTTTAGGGGTCACCATGGGATCTGACTATACGTTATCTGACAAAATTCCTCAACCGGAAGTACCACTTTACTAGTTGAATTTTTTACTTTTTTGCGATTTTCTCAAAAATTGCTCCGACGATTTTCTTTAAACTTCGTACATCAACCACACATACAAAGAGCTACAACTTTTATTTGAAACATTTCTCCATGGGCACTTTTCGGGGAAAGGTGGGGTGACGTTTTCATCTAAAGTGCTATTTCAGTTTATTATATAATTCTGTCATCTAGATAATGTTGATTAGAATTAAATATGTTGTTGAAATTCCGAGTTTGAAAAAAATCGGATAACCGGAAGTGCGTTTACTTTGCCACTTTACTAAATAATTTTTTTCCTTTTTCGCAATTTTCTCAAAAATGGCTCCGACGATTTTCTTGAAACTTGGTATATAAACTAAACATGCAAAGATCTACAACTTTTATTTAAAACATTTCTCTGGGAAAATTTATTTAAGGGCACTTTTATGGAAGGGGTGGGGTTATATTTTTCTCTAAGGTGCTATCACAGTTGATTATACAATTCTATCATCCAAACAAAATTAATTAGAAATAAATACATGGCCAAAATTCCGAGTTTCAAGAAAATTAGTAAACCGGAAGTGCGCTTTTACTGTACAGTTTTTTCAGTTTTCGACGATCTTATTAAAATTTGGTACACAAACCAGTGGCGGCTCCTGACTTGGATATGTGGGGGTTCAACATTTTTTTTTTAAATACATTACCTATCATTATTAGTAGCTTGGCTAGATAGAAATCATGAAGTAATCCAGGTGCCAGGTAAAAACTTGCCTCCCACCCCTACAATTAAATATGTTAAATTAACAGTAAATCTGTCACTGTGCACCCAGAGAAAAACTGCGGAAAAAAAAGTTGTACCGTTTGAGTTCGAAAATTAAGTGGTTAACTTAACGGAAATTTTTATTATGTAAATAAAGTGTTTCGGTTCAAAGGAAATGTCAATGAGTTAGCATTGGTTCTTCGCTGGGTCATATATCTTAGTGATGTTTTAAGTACCAATACCAACATCAAATTTTTATAAATATAAAAATAATATATAAAAATCCACACATGGCACCTCACAACACAAAAAATCTGGTGTGAAACACTCACATAAGTTCTCAAAATTATAATTGACAAATTTTATAGTTAGTGTACCAAATTTAATGGAACCGTCGAAAACTGAAAAAACTTCTGTAAAAGCGCCCTTCCGGTTTACTATTTTCTTGAAACTCAGAATTTCGCCCATCTATTTATTTTTAATTAATTTTGTTTGGATGATAGAACTGTATAATCAACTATGAGAATACTTTAGAGAAAAATATAACCCCATCCCCTCCCCTAAAAGTGCCCTTAAATGAATTTTACCAGACAAATGTTGTAATTAAAGTTATACATCTTTGTATGTTTAGTTTATATAAGAAGTTTCAAGAAAAACGTCGGAGCAATTTTTGAGAAAATCGCGAAAAAGTGAAAAAATCATATAGTAAAGTGGTCAAGTAAATGCACTTCCGGTTATCCGTTTTTTCAAACTCGGAATTTCAACAACATGTTTAATTGTAATTAACATTGTTTAAATGCAGAATTGTCTAATAAACTGAAATAGCACTTTAGCTGAAAACCTAACCTCACCCACCCTCTCGCCCATAACTGTCCTTAAATAAATTTTTCCAGAGAAATGTTTCAAATAAAAGTTGTAGCTCTTTGCATATGTAGTTGATATACCAAGTTTGAAGAAAATCGTCGGAGCCGTTTGTGAGAAAATGGCAAAAAAGTAAAAAAAACTAGTAAAGTGGTACTTCCGGTTGAGGAATTTTGACATAACTTAGGGTCAGATCCCATGCTGATACCTAAACGGAATATCAAGTTTCAACTTTTTACGGTGTTTCGTTTTCGAGCTATGCTCTTCACATACATACATACATACATACATACACACACACCAACACAATACATTTGCTAAAAACAACTTTTTTAACTTCGGGTAAGATCGGGTAAGTTCGTTCGTAAGATCGTAAGTAATGTTCATCGCGCAAGAATCCCCCACTCTTATTTTAAAAAGTAATAAGGAATATACACTTTCTATACTAACACTAAGACATTTTTTATATATACATATATATATATATTAAATTCTCCAGCGCGATGCCGAACTGTGAACCCCCAACTTCCTACATTTTATACATCGCCTGATATGTGCATGAGTTATACCTACAATCGTACAAAAATGCACAATACATTAAACAACACATTAGACTGAGCTCCTATATTGATATACGTTCCTATTCTTTTATGTCTGATTCTCCTCGGATTTGACAAACAAATTATTTATTTACATGGATTTGATTGAAATTTGATATCAGGCAATATATACTATTTTTACTGTGAACAAGGTTTGAAACTAATATAAATAAAAATGAAAATATTTTTTGAAATTGAAATATGAAATAAAAATAAGAGAAAGTAATTAACATATGATAATTTGTTACTTTTTATTTTATTATTTATTTTTTCAAATAGCTGGGGGGTTCAGTAGCGTAATCGCGAATACCAGTAGCCGCCACTGACACAAACTATAAAAGCTGTCAATTATAATTGGAGAACTGGAGTAATAGAAAGTTGTGTGAGTGTTTCACACCAGATTTTTTTATTTCAAAAGCCCTAAAATTAAGATCATTTTGCCTTGAGCAATAGTGTACATAAATAAAAGGTTTGGAAAAGATTTATTTAATGCAAAACAATAATAATAACCAACAATTGTGCATAGTAAATAATTTTCTAATTTTATCATTATTTATATTTCTTTATTTTTTACTATTTTATATTAATTATTAATAACAGAATTAATAAACATTAAGGAATATTTGTTTTATTTTAATTATGTATCTATAGAGTAAGAAACTACTATGAAGTTTATAATAAAATGACTTTTATATATTATATATATATAAAATGACATATATATATATAAAATGACATATATATATATATATATATATCTATATGTAGACGATTTATCGACTGATCCCGGAGTAGCGGAGTAATCGATGGTGGGAGAAGGAGGGAACAGAGGAAGGTTACAAGCAGTTTAAGACTGCTAGAGTTAGGAGTAATATAAGTTTTTTTTGTGTTTTTTGTGTGGATCTGTTTTAGAGGAGGTTATAGGGTTATAAAAGGAGAATAAAGTTGTTTAAAGGTGTTTTTATTCTTTGGATAGTTTTAATCATTTCCTACATATATATATATATATAATATCACGATTCCTCGATTGGAGATTCTCGCCGCTCATACTGGATCCATACATTCATTGATTTATAATAAGGAAACTTAATCAAATAAAGGAACAGTAAAAGTAAAAGTCCCTGACAGATTTAAATACTGGATGCTTAATACTTGTTAATTAGTACTGTTAGGGTACCAAGATATCTTAAAGTGAGTGTGTTATGGATACCATGGGAACTAATCAATGTAATATAATTAACGTAAGTAAACTTTTTTTAATTCTCGTTCAATACTTTTTTTGGGGGGGGATATGCTCTGCGACCTGAAAGATCTCTGAAAGAAATCGTTGAATGTCAATCCCTTTGCTCTTATCGAAACATTAGTTTACATTCGTTACTAGCAAAGTTTTCGAAAAAATCCTGCTTCCAAACTCTATTAGCCCACTAAATATTATTCCTGATGACAAATTTGGCTTTCGCATCTAACACTACTTTTCAAGACACATAGAGTTGTAGATACAATTGTAACCTCCCTTGGGCGGCAGCAACACTTCCCTGGAGCCTTCATGGACAACTTTCAAGCGTTTGATTCGTTGTTTAGCGTGAGGAATTATTGTTGAAATTTAAGGCCATCTTTCCTTTCACTTATTACGTCATCCTTAATCACACCTAGCTGAACGCCACTTATAGATACTCTAAAGAACTACCTTTCCTTCCCAAATTTACTATTCTCTTGGTAGTTCCTCCCATCCTATATATGCCATACATGGCAAACCTTCTACTATACTCAAACACAATCAATTTCACTTTCGCCGATGATAAGGCCATCCTATTCTCTAATAATGACCTTGTCACGTGAACTCGCTATCTTCAATTCCACCTCAACATCCTTGAACCCTGGCTCCGAAACTGGGGAAACAACGTCAATCAATTTAAATCTGAGAATAATGTGTAAACAATAAATCGAAAAACCCTCCCTTCTATATATTTTACCCTTCATAGTTATGTTGGAATCTATCACGACACTAGAAATCCCTATAATTGACTAAAAGAACTGAATAACAAATATAAAATACCAAAAAAAATTCTACCGGTCAGACGTTCGAAACTTACATTACATAAAATATGAGTAAGAGAAAGTAAAAAGACAATTATATTATTCTATTTATTAGCCCTTATATGGAATAAAAGTATATGGTGCAGCCAGACATGCGAATCTTTATCTCATTCAGTTCCTCCAGTCCAAAATCCTACTCACCATAGTCAATCTCCTTTCTACATCTCTAACCACGTTATCCTTTACCACCTTAAAATTCGCTTCATGATTGCACTTGTCCAAGTCCCGTTATATGAAATTCCAAATCGAATTAATCTTTCATTCAAATCCACTAAATCTAAGCCCTCTCAACCACCACTAGCTCTTCTAACGAACCCAAACATGAAGCATTGCTCACCATGCCATGTAAATAGCTGTCTAGTGGAATAGACATGAGTCAGCAGTATTAATGACTTATTACAACTGTCATCTTCGCTGGTTAGCCGTCGTTCATATCATCAAATCAATTGTGTATTCAGTCAACATGTGTACTTCTTCAATGTCATCAATTTTACTTATTGCATTAATATTGTGTAGTTGTAAAAATCAAATAAAATGTAAAGAACAAAAAAAAAAAAAAAAATTCGGAGGCAGTGATATCAAAACAGTTTAGTATTTGTAAAATGATTTATTATTGTCTTATACACTGGCGGTCAAAAAAACCGGCGCACCTTGAATTTTACGTAAAAAGTGCAGATTAAAGAAATATTTTTGAGCCTGAAGTAATAACAGGTATATGACAGGTCAAAGGGCATTACTATGCTTTAATCCTTTTGGGGAAAAGTTCATAATTCTCTCTAGGATTAACGATAAATAAAATATGAACTTTATCAGTTTGTCTCCAGTTACATATTCATTCGTATTGATTTTTCATTAGTGCTTTTTTTTTCTTGAAAAACAATGTTTTTAAGAAAATAAAATGATTTTGGATGCCGTGGTAGTCGCTCGGATTATTGCTTTGGTTGAGGACGGCCGAAGCCAGCGATACGCGGCCAGAGTCCTCGAGCTGCCTGAAACAACGGTTCGGCGGGCAGTCCAGAGATACCGGGAGACAGGAAGCCACACTAAGAGGCCGGGATCAGGCCGGCCAAGAGCGACAGGTCCAGCTGATGATCCCTTCGTTGTTATGCAGACCCTCAGAAACCGCTTCCAGACATCTGTTGAGACCTCTCACCGACTGCGTGTCATTTGGGGTACAGATGTCAGCCCGCGAACAGTACGGAGAAGACTTGCTGAACTTAACCTGCATGCTACGGGCCCCGCTTCCGGCCCTCTACTCACTGCAGCACACTGAGCAGCATACCTCCACTTTTGTAGAGAACATGCCGCCTGGACTGAAGGTGATTGGGCCTCTGTTCTGTTTTCTGACGAGTCCAGATATAGCCTACATGGTGCAGACGGACGAGTTCGGCGTGTGGAGAAGACCAGGTGAGCGATATCTCAGAACAATATAGCAGGAAGAGTGCAGTTTGGAGGAGGTTCGGTGATGGTTTGGGGTGGAATATGTTTAGAGGCAAGGACAGACCTCCATGTGTTCCGATGGCCGACGCTCAATGCACACACGTACATCACCGACATCCTCGAGGAATATGTGATACCTTTTGGCTCGTTTATTGGCCCCCTTTTCCTTTTTATGTAGGTTAATGCCCGGCCGCACATTGCAAATGTTGTGCGGGACTACCTGGATGAGGTTGGTGTCCGCACCTGGAGTGGCCAGCTCGCAGCCCCGACCTCAATCCTATTGAGCATCTTTGGGACCAGCTTGGGACGTCCATCCGTCGACAACAGAACCCTCCATGTGACCTCCAAGAGCTGAAGACTGCCTTGGTATCAAATTCCTCAAAATCGGGTAGCCAACCTTATTCGCAGTATGCCTACAAGAGTACAGGCCGTTATACGAGCAAGGGAAGGCAACACTCGGTACTAGAGACTCAAATTTCATTAATTAAAAAAATATAGAGGTGTTTCTTTTTCGTTTAAAAGTGTTTACAAATGTTCATTTGATTTATTTTACATTATAAATTTTTTTTTTTAATGAAGTTTTATTGCTTTTCCCTTTATTTGTCGTATCCTACAAACAGAATATATCGGACTACAATTAGGTAAAAAAAAAAAAAATTTTCTTCTGCTGGACAAGAAATAACGACGAAATTCAAAGTGCGCCGGTTTTTTTGACCGCCAATGTAGTAAAGTCAATTCATTTTATTTTTAAAACTCATGAACAAGAACTAAATATAAATTATTTAATTTTCTGGTAAATTTAAATATTTCTGCTTGAATTACTTCATATTATTATTTTTAATATTAATAGATAAAATTCATTTATGATTAAATAAAGAAAAGAAAAAAAACAATATTTTTTGTTAGTGTGATATTTATCAATGATTTCCATTTGTTTGCCGTGAAAGGAATTTTACATTTTCATATTCTTTTTTAATAATAGTAAATGTTTTATCTTCTTTACACAGATTTTCTAATAATCCAATACTAGTAATTTCCATATCTAACTTCTTTGTTGTCTTGTAGAGCTAAAGATAAAGGATGGGGAATAATACTGGAAGAGGCTTAAATAAAAGACTTCCTTAACTCACCTTCAAGAGAGGACAAAGTAAAATTTGAAAATTTTTATGTATACATTTAGAGCAAAAATATGAGAAAACAACAATTACGAACAAAAATAAAAAAAAAAAAAACTAGAATTTTTACGAAATGTGAAATACTATACCAGGTGTTGGTACCATACACTATACTGAAACTGCAGTTTAGAGAAAGTCTATTGTCCTTTCTGCTATTTTTTTTTATTATTTTTGGTTTGCTCTGATCACAAACTTAAGGTAATGGGCGTTACTTTGTTCGATTCCTAGCCGAGGCATTGGATTTTAACTCCCAGTAAGAGGAAGTATTGTAATCGTGTCAAATTTTCGATATCGAGTTTCCACCAGAAATATCCGTTTTGAGGTCCCCTGAGTCCAAAAAAGTGGTTTTTAGCAAATGGTCTGTGTGTGTGTGTGCGCGCATATATCTACGTGAACAGCATAGCTCAAAATCGAAAAACCATAGAAAGTTGAAGCTTGATATTTCATTTTGATATCACCATGGGATCTGTGACAGTACGTTATCTGCCAAAATTCCACAACCGGAAGTACCATTATACTAGTTGCTTACTTTTTTGCGATTTTCTCAAAAATGACTCCGACGATTTTCTATGAAACTTCGTACATAAACTACACATACAAAGAGCTATAACTTTTATTTGAAACATTACTCTGGAAAAAAATCATTTAAGTGTACTTTTGGCGGTGGGGAGTGGTTACGGTTTCCTCTAAAGTGCTATTTCAGTTTATTAGACAATTCTGTCACCTAAATAATATTAATTAGAATTAAATATGTTGTTGAAGTTACGAGTTTGAAAAAAAAATCGGATGACTGAAAGTGCGTTTATTTGACCACTTTACTAAATGATTTTTTCCACTTTTTCGCAATTTTCTCAAAAATGATTCCGACGATTTTCTATGAAACTTCGTACATAAACTACACATATAAAGATGTACAACTTTTATTTGAAACATTTCTCTGGGAAAGTTCATTTAAGGACACTTTTAGGGGAGGGTGGGGTTATGTTTTTCACTAAAGTGCTATTATAGTTGATTATACAATTCCATCATCCAAACATAATTAATTAGAAATTAATAGATATCCAAAATTCCCAGTTTCAAGAAAATTAGTAAACCGGAAGTGCGCTTTTACTGAATAGTTTCTTTCAGTTTCCGCGAATTTCATTAAATCTGGTACACTAACTATAAAAGTTGTCCGATTATATTTTTGAGAACGGGAGTAAGAAAAAGTTGTGTGAGTGTTTCACACTAGATTTCTTCTTTTTTTGTTAAATACAGATATAAAATAAATAGGTTAGCAATTTCCTTCCGTCCAGATTGCTGTTAGTACGCTTTATTTACTTTATTTTACTCCAATAATTGAAATGGAAATGATTCCTATTGTTTTATTTAATAATTTTCTAAAGCTGCTAAACTTTATTATTCCTAACTGGCTGCAAGGCCCGCACAAGACAAACGCCGTTTAGGGCCACATTCTCAATGGATGCCCGCGCCACAAATAATTAACCATAACAAGTGAACAAGATCATAATTAATATCGAAATGCACATAACAATAATTATTATGCACCAATGCTCACATTATTAATAACAATAATTAATCAATGGGAAAAAATATTTTGCCATTTCAAAAAAAAAGTTTTTGATGATTTAAAAATTAAAATTTAACTAGTAAGATATATTTCATTAAACATAAACTTCCGCCAAAATTTGATTTCCAATAGCGTGAGCATAAATCGATTATGTATACAAAATTTTGTTCTAGTTGACATCAGATATCTTAAAGTTATTAAACACGAAGAGAGAAACCCATTCTTATTATATCAAAATGAAATACATTTTTAGTCATGGTTACGCTGTTGATTTCGCTAAGATATGCTCTTATTTGATATCACCGCAGAAACCTTTTTATTTACAACAGGTTTTATCTATAATGCCCTGCTTACTTGTAATGGACTAGCTACAAAGCCACATTCTATGTAGCTCCCTATAAGTCTGCGTTACGAAGATATGAGCAAAAGTATGTATTCAGCTGCCTCTTCCAAGATGTTTTTTTTTTAGCTATATCTCCCTTACTAGTCCACATATCCTAAAATTACAAGTGCCTAAATTATAGGAAATTTAATTCTCTACAATTCTGGTATTACCATTTTTTTCATAGGATTGATATTAACAAAGATATGAGCAGAAGTATGTATACAGCTGCTTCTTCCAAGATGGTTTTTAGCTATAGTTTTATAGCTATAACTCCCGTACTAGTCCACCTATCCTAAAATTACTAAGATTCTATGTTAAAATATTAATAAAGATATGCGCAAAAGTAGGCATGCAGAAGCCTCTTCATAGATCGTTTTTTAGCTATATCTCCCTTAAAGGATCGTCCTATCCAAACATAACATGACCTTAAATTATAGGAAATTTAATTCTCTACAATTTTGGTATTACCATTTTTTTCGTAGCATTGATATTAACGAAGATATGAGCAAAAAAGTATGTATACAGCTGCTTCTTCCAACATGATTTTTTAGCTATAAACTCCCGTACTAGTCCACCTATCCTAAAATTACTAAGATTCTATGTTAAAATATTAATAAAGATATGCGCAAAAGTAGGCATGCAGAAGCCTCTTCATAGATCGTTTTTTAGCTATATCTCCCTTAAAGGATCGTCCTATCCAAACATAACATGACCTTAAATTATAGGAAATTTAATTCTCTACAATTTTGGTATTACCATTTTTTTCGTAGCATTGATATTAACGAAGATATGAGCAAAAAAGTATGTATACAGCTGCTTCTTCCAAGATGATTTTTTAGCTATAAACTCCCGTACTAGTCCACCTATCCTAAAATTACTAAGATTCTATGTTAAAATATTAATAAAGATATGAGCAAAAGTTGGCATGCAGAAGCCTCTTCATAGATCGTTTTTTAGCTATATCTCCCTTTCGAGTCAACCTATCCAAACATTACATAGCCTTAAATTGTAAAAATTTAATTCTGTACAATTTGGTCATATTAATTTTTATCGTGGCATATTGTAAGTAGTGGTCTTTAAAAGTGAAAAAAGATGAATAGAAAAGATGGTAGAAGGGGCGCGCGCACGTGTGTGTGTGTATGCTTTGGTATGCTAGTTTTCTTTGGCTACGCAAAACCCAAATATAGTTGCCACATCAACTAACCCCTCCTGGCCAAGTGTATGAATGTTGGAATGTCAATTATAAGTGTTCGAGGTACCCTCAAAGAGGCCAAAATTCAGGATAAAGTTGATATAGTGTACTTCTTCAAATTGGGCTGTAAATTTCGTACTTTCCATCAAATAAAGCTTGCAAAATTAAAAATAAAATTTTCTGTTAGGAACTTTTGCATATAGAAAGGTCACTGCGCTAGGGTCTCTGTTAACGATACAACTAAACTTAATTTACATTATCATTTACATTTGCAAGGCGATTCAGCACAAATCATTTGCACAGTGCCTGGCGCTTCCTAAAGCCAGCCCTGATAATGAGATAAAACAGATTGAATGAATGAATAAATGCTTTATTTTATAAAACAATACAATTTGGAAATTTATTCTTTTAAACACTTCAGACAATGGCTGTAAGCCGTCTGTCTGTCGAGTCGCCATTAAAAAGAAACATCCATCATAAATCAAAATATTTTCAAAATTCAATGTGAATATTATTTAAGATTGTTATATCGATTTTATTATAGTTAATAACGTATAATTTAATTATTCTTTTCAGGTATGATTTGCTTATAATTCTTTTTCATTTAATTCATTGTTCTTCATATAATATTTGTTTTTGTTATTTGTTGAACATAATGAATTAAATGAAATAAAAGTATAAGCAAGTTTGAGATGCTTACCTATACAAAATTAAGCAGAGAACCTCTCCATTATGCAAGAGATACCAATCAAATGAATATGTCTTTTCAATTCATAGTTAATTTAGATTGCCATTCAAGAAGTCTGTAAGAAGTTTGACACGTTTAGTCATAGCTCGTCTTTTAAAACTTGTGTCTGGGTTCCATGTGAGGTGCTTATCTATGGTACGCACCAGATTTGTAACAGGAAGAATATTGCTGTTGAAGTAAACAGGACAGGAGGCTCGCTGGAGAGTAAACGTGGCATGTTGGCATTTTTGAGTAATTTAGATTGCCATTCAAGAAGTTTGTAAGAAGTTTGACACGTTTAGTCATAGCTCGTCTTTTAAAACTTGTGTCTGGGTTCCATGTGAGGTGCTTATCTATGGTACGCACCAGATTTGTAACAGGAAGAATATTGCTGTTGAAGTAAACAGGACAGGAGACTCGCTGGAGAGTAAACGTGGCATATTGGCATTTTTGAGTAATTTAGATTGCCATTCAAGAAGTCTGTAAGAAGTTTGACACGTTTAGTCATAGCTCGTCTTTTAAAACTTGTGTTCATTTCAATTTTCCACTTTTTTGCCTTACAACTAACCTTAGTGTTCTAGAAGGAGGTAAGATCATGTATGATTTGGAAGTAGTTGCTTTGAATAAGGATGAATTTGTTTTTCCCAAATTAAATCTCCTTTCTATCAAAAAGTTAATTTGGTTGGAGAAAGGGTTAATTTCAATATAAAAAATAAATTTTGAATATGTAAAGATTTCATTGAAAAATATTTCATTTGGAAAAAAAAAAAATTTAATTTGACTGAAAAATGCTGTATTTAAAGAAATATTCAGGTAAATTCCGACAACATAATATAATGGCAGAATTTAATCAGAATTTAAAATAATAATAATAAGGATCAGAGACATTTTCCGTGGTAGCCTGCTTCATTTTGTGGTCATCGACCGGTTTCGGGCGTTCGCCCATCTTCAGGATGCGTTTTTCAGACAGTGTGACAACACAGACTCGAGAGTAACTTAGTTTCACACTAACTGAGACGTATTTTTAAAAAACTAAACTCTTAAACTAGGTCAAGGGATGTGGCTAGATGGGTGGGAAAACACGTGTTTGGGTTGTTAAAGGGCAAATTTTTCCTACAGTGGACACAACACGTGGGGGTCTAATATTTAAACTCTGTTGTTGGAGGGAGATTTACATACAATTAACTAACCAAAACTAATTAATTGACAAAAACTAACTAATTAACTATTTGTTGCGTGTGTAATGTTTGCACTGGTAATTGTGTTTCTGTTGCTATTGTGGGAAGAGTGTTTTGAATAATGGTTCACTGGCAAATTTTGTCTGTTCATTTATTAAGTTTTGTGTCTTGCGTTAATATATTTCGAGTTGTTCTACTATGTCAAGTCGTCGTCCTTTGTGGCCAGAGTGTATTAGCTTCATCGTGGTCGTTATGTCATCGGGTTTGTGTTTGTTAGTGTTTAGGTGATTGGCGTAATTTGAGTCAACTTTGTTGTATTTGTATGATCTGATGTGTTCGGTAAATCGTTCCTTGATTTTTCTGCCGGTCTGCCCCACGTAAATGTTGTCACAGTCCGGGCATTTCAACTCGTAAACCCCACTGCTGTCATACACGTCAGTGAACTCGGTACGAGTGCGGAGTTTGTTGCCTAATTTGTTGTTTGTTCGGAAGGATGTCTTAATGCCCAGTTTTTTGAAAAAATTTTGTGAGTTTGTACGTGTGGCTTCCAATATATGTGAATGTATGAGGAGTTTATTAACGATGTTTGTATTGTACCCATTGTTTTCAGCTATTTTGTAGATTGTCTGCAATTCTTGTGCGTGGTTTGCGGGTGTGAGGGGTGTGTATTTAAGTCTGTTCGTCAGGTGTCTAAGTGCAGCTAGTTTGTGTTGGGTGGGGTGGTTGGAATTGTGGGTATGATAGCATCTGATGTAGTTGCTTTTCTGTATATTCCGTATTCTAGTTTATGGTCGGTTCTTGTGAGTTTCATGTCTAAGAAGTTGAGGGTGTTGTTCGTTTCTTTTTCGTATGTGAATTTTATTTTCTTGTTTATGTTGTTAAGGTAATGTACTATTTTGTCTACGTCTATGTCGTTTTGCAATATGAGGAATGAATCGTCCACGTATCGTGCATAAAACGTTACCCCGAACTCCTCTTTCAGTTTGGGTACGTAAGTTTCTTCCATGTTTTGTATAAATATTTCTGATAGTATGGCCGATGTGGGGTGCCCCATTCCCAGTCCGTCGGTAGCGAGGTAGAACTTGTTGTTAAATCTAAAGTAGTTTTGTGTCGTTGTGGTTTGTACTAAGTTCGTGAGTTGGTGGACGAATTGCATGGATTCTTCTCGTTCCAACTTCTGTTTCATTAAGTCCAGTGTGTCCGTGATTGGTATGGAGGTGTATAGGTTGGTAATGTCGAGGGATAGCAAACGGGAATGAGTTTTATATTTTCTGTTAAAAAAATTTCATAAAAAATTCTGTTAAAAAACTTATATTTTCTGCTAAAAACTCACCCCCAATTCCCGTTTGCTATCCCTATATTTCAATATATATATAAAAAAAAAAAAGGAAAAAAAAAATTTTTCTTTAATCGTTATTTAATTTTATTTAAATTTATTTTGTGTATTTTTTATATTCTGTTTTGGTTAGTTAATTGTAAGTAAATCTCCCTCCAACAACAGAGTTTAAAGATTAGATCCCCACGTGTTGTGTCTACTGTAAGAAAAATTTGCCCTTTAACAACCCAAACGCGTGTTTTCCCACCCATCTGGCCACATCCCTTGACCTAGTTTAAGAGTTTAGTTTTTTAAAAATACGTCTCAGTTAGTGTGAAACTAAGTTTGCTCTGTGCGAGTCTGTGACGTCACACTGTCTAAAAAACGCATCCTGAAGATGGGCGAACGCCCGAAACGGTCGATGACCACAAAATGAAGCAGGCTACCACGGAAAATGTCTCTGATGCTTTCCAGCTCTGCGGAACCAACCACCACAACTAATAATAATAAGGATTTGTACTCGCAATTCAAGACCAAGATTTCTAAGCAGTTCTTAGAACTGCTAATGCCGGAGGCACAGAAGCCGGCTAATGCAGAAGTGGAGTACGGAGTTGTATGTTGGAAGCGGTCACGAAGCCTACCGTACAAACGTTATTTGTATCCATAGAGGGATTTTCCAAGGGAATAATCTCAGCCCCTTATGGTTTTGCCTGTCTCTGTTAAAGAACACCAAATTAGGATATTCCCTGCAGCCATCTTCGGGCCCGGTCATCTCGCACAGTCTTTACATGGATGACCTCAAGCTATATGCCAGAAGTAAAGAACAGCTGCGAAGTCTTTTAGAAACGGTAACAGATTTTTGTCAGGGGATCAGAATGGTACTGGGAGTGAATAAGTGTGCGGTATTGGGATGTACCAGAGGGAAACTAACACAGCAAGAGAATATGCAGCTAGACAATGGTACGCTCATTAATACACTGGTGTGATGGACGCTTATAAGTAGTACCTTGGCATGAATCAGCTGCTGGAATTCAGGAAGACAGCAAGGGAGCAATTTATCCAGACTTTTAGGAGTAGGGTCAAGACCATATTAAAAACGCTCTTGCATGGGCGAAATAAAGTAAAAGTGATAAATGCGTGGGCTGTGTCAGCGTTATCGTATTCGTTTGGTGTATTGAATTGGTCTAACACTGAAATGGAGCGGCTGGACTGATTTTATCAGGACTGAGATGACTGCTTCTAGGATGCATCACCCAAAATCCTCAAAGGTAAGGTTATATCCGTCAAGGAAGTTGGGAGGCAGGGGATTCGTCAACATTCGGGAAGCCAGTCGCAGGCAAGAAAGTGCTCTTCGTGCATTCTTCCTCGGAAGTAAGTGAGTCGGCTGTATTTCAAGAACTACAGCGCATAGATAGGGGATACACAGCGCTCGATTTGGCTGCTCAAGAAGACCCTCGGTTGACTACTTTCGAACACTGGGTAGAAAAATTGAAAGCCAAGGAGCTCCATAGCCGGCATTATACGGCGTTGGAGGCGGACGGTATCTCTCGCGAGATAACAGTAAAGTGGCTCGTGCGAGGTGAACCTTTTCCGGAGACGGAAGGATTTGTACTCGCAATCCAAGCCCAAGTATTGTGACAAGATCATACCGGAGGCACATAATCGGGGAGCGAGAAATCTCTGACCGATACAGGTTATGCAGCGCAGCAGTAGAGTCCAATCAGCATATCACCGCTAGGCGTTCGAATTTAGCAGGCACTGAATACCCTCAAGGCACAATAATGTAGCGCGCATGCTCAATCAGGCGCTGATAATCAAACTCGGGATTGTGCCAGAGGGAGAGGAGCTTCCTTATTACAGGTATTTCCCGAAGGCCATAGTAGAAAAGGACGGGGTTAAGGTGTATTGGGATCAGTGCATGATCACTGATAGGTCGGTCATGGAAATAGACCGGACATCCTTATTTTAAATACCCAAAAAAGGGCAGCCGAGATAATAGATGTAGGGATTCCCTTGGACGACAATACCCGCAAAACCTTAGCCGAGAAGAAGCGGAAGTACCAGTATCTAGCATTTTGAAATCAAAGAGATGTATCAGCTGGGTATGGTTAGGGTAATCCCCATCGTCATATCGGCTAATGGCCTAGTGCCTATTGAGATAGTCAGGAATCTGCATGAGCTCGAGCTGGAACCCTGGTTATTGGAGAGGGCGCAGAAGTCTGTTTTATTGGACACAGCGAGGCTGGTGAGGAAGTTCCTCAACTTATAACAATATGAAATGTCTTCAGTAGGTTGGAATTTTTCCCCCGCTGATGCTGTTTGCAAAAGGAAAAAAGATAATAATAATAGTAATAAATTTGAACTTTAGAAATATGGTACGGGCAATCAACTCTTGTGTCATTCCCAAGCTGCCTTATTCCTTTGGAATTATTTCTTGGTCCAAAACGAATTTAGAAGGACTTGAAAGAGCAGTGAGGACAGAAATGACGAAATACAGAATGCATCATCGGAACTCTTGTGTTGAACGCCTCACTCTCCCAACGGCAGAAGGTAGTGCGCGGATCGTGAGCATAATAGATTAGCACAATAGTCAAATATGCTCACTGAGAAGATATTTCTTTGACAGATGCGATGATTCATATCTTCATAGAGTTGTTTGCGGTTTTGATTTGCAATGGACGTCACCAAATCTGAGTTACTGATCTCCTCAAGCGAACGAAAGGGTCCAGGATGTGCCAGAAACGGTAAGAACATGGAAAGCCAAACCATTGCACGGGAAGTTTGCATATGACCTTGAACGGCCGAATGTCGACAAATCAGCGTCGAACGCATGGCTTAGGAATGGCGAACTTTTCCCGGAAACAGTGGGGTTCATGATGGCCATTCAAAATCATCAATTCAAATATTAAGGACGGTGCAGTGACATATGATGTTTGCAGACGGGCCGCGAAAAGCCTGAAACTCTTCACCATGTTATTGGAGAATGGTCGGTTTTGGCCCTCACTGAATACACTAAGCGTCACAACAATGTCGCTAGAATTGTTCATCGAGAACTGGCGATTAGATGTGGTTTCTTAGAAGCCATGGCTGCACCATATTATAAGTATATTCCATCCCCAGTGCTGGAGGACAGTAGATACCGCCTATATTATGACAGATCTGTTATAACTGACAGGAATGTTAGTCATAATAGGCCAGATATCATCCTTGAAGACAAATTAAGGAAGGATGTAAAATTAATAGACATCGCCGTGCTCAACACACATAATTTAAGTAAAACTGTTGAGGAGAAGCAAAGAAAATATGCCGAGCTTGGGGAAGAAATTACAAGAGTATGGAGGGGCAGAGAGAGTCGCGGTTGTTCCTCTTGTCATTTCCGCGCTGGAATTGTTCCCAAATGCCTACATGATGGTATCACGCTTCTCAATATTCATCCCAAATTAACCACTTATATTCAAAAGGCCGTCATTTTGGATACACGTCGCATTGTTCGGCTATTCTTAAATAATCAATGAAAGTGTGCTTGATTCAACCGGCACCTTTCTTAAAAATAAAAATGCCAGCGTTAGCTGAGAAATAATAATAATAATAATAATAATAATAATAATAATAATAATAATAATAATAATAATAATGGCTCTCTGAGTAGAGTTACAAATAATTAAAATATCGTTGTCTATCCGGCCTACTTCGGATTCCTGTTCATATCTTAATTTCCTTATATCTGAAAGGATTTCTTCACAGTATCATCAAGGAGGGAATCTAGAAGATGAAGAAGTAGTAATGAAGTATGGAATGTGATCGGATGAGTTCTTGCCTAACAGCCACAGAATCGATAGTCGGTGATTGTGGAAGACAAGAGGGTGGGAAACATGAAGAATAAGCTTGATGCTCGATCATGGTGGGTAAACACTTTTGACAGGGATGCAATTAAAGAAAAGAGCCAAGCATCAGTGCGTAAACTTGTAGAACCTTTGGTGGATGGACGAATGAATGTGCTGATATTTACCTTTTTGGTTTCTTTTTTTTTAGCACCAAGCAAATATTCTAGATTAATTTGGGTCACATAATCTCAACAGGTTCCATGCGACCTTCTTCTTTTTTTGACCTAAAATTTATACTTGTTTTTTTTTAATTCAGATTTATAATTACAATTTTCATTTTAAAGATAAACATTCTACTAAAATCGCTTCTATACCATTATTATACATCAGAAATTCATGTTAATGTTGCCCATTAACTTATTGAATCAGCTGATTTCATTTTTTCAATTTTTATATTTTAAGAAATGATGTGTGTTTACAGAATGTTGGTTTTTATCTAAATTCTATATAATCCATTGACAGTTACTTTTGAAAACTGAAGAGAAAGTATGAGGGGGCGGCATATGGGGCGCCTGTTACTTAGGGGAGGATTACGACATGCGCTCTGATAGTCTTGCCGCCTGCAGGGGTGAGCCAGTCAGCAGATAACTGTGATTCCGGTCAGTGTATCGCAAAGAGCTGTACAGTGGTCTCTCGAGCTATGCCGCTATAATTTCAGGTATTCTATGATTTATTTGGTTTTCTATATACATCTTAAAATGCAATAAATTTATATACAAATAACTTTTTTAATGAAAAATTTCTTTGATGACAATCATTTCGCATAATTAACTTTGTAATTTTCGGGAAAAATATATCGAAGATGAAAAACAATGGATTCTTGTTTCATTTTTAGAAACCCCAGAATCAATCTTCCCACGCGAGTCAGATAGTAGGTTTCATTAGAACAGGTTATAATGCAATTATATATATTTTTCTAAAAAAAAAAAAAACTTGTTTTGGTTAAACCAATTAAAAGTTCAAACAAAACAAATTAATTGCTTTAATGAATTTAATTATTAAAAATAACCAGGTCATTTAGAAATATAATATTCCGGTTTTCCACGTTAGTTGGTTAAATTCATAATAATAGGACATCCCCCACCTACTAAAGCAGTTCAAAAATCATCTTCTCTCATCCCCTTTTGCTTGTTAGTCAGAGAAATCGAGTTTCCTGTTCGCGACGTGATTTATCGACGCGTGACTTCCGGTTTCCTACTACGCTTGCCTCTCTCTCAACAGTCCAATCTCTAACATTTGCCCATTTCCTTTGTATAACCTTCCAGGCTGTTTAAATAAATGTAGAAATAATCCGGCGGTGTCTTTAAACAGGTCTCTCAACTGGTTATATAAATTAACTTTCTTTTGTGATAACAATAATTGGATTCGCTTTGCATGTCCATATCAATGCAGGCTCTCCGTTTTATGTATATATATATATAATTCTATTCATGTTTGCCAAAGATCCAATTATTATTTAAGCTTTTATTATAAATGGAGAATAATTTATCCATGAAGCAGGCTGTTCCTGAGTAAACACGTGCAGGTATGTAAAATAAAATTAATTTCTCCAATAATTTTAACCGTTTTGATTGAGTGAGATACTGAATTGCTTAGTTTGAAAATCAAAAATTAAAAAAAAAAATGATTATATAATAAATAGATATAGGTAAATTGCATGGAAATTTCCGTCATCTTCTTGATTTACTTGTTATCAGATCTTCAGATTCTTTTCAAGCAGCTTCTTTTCTAGTTTATTTTATACTCGAGCAAGGATGAGATCAACAACTGAGTCAAGTTTCTTTAAATTATATTGTTAATTCCTTCTAAAATGACTTAATTACTTAAAATTACCTCTCTCTTTAATTACCTCCGTTACTTCTGACTCTTGTGTATTGTTAAATCTGTTAAATGATCTCCATATTCCTTGAAATCCTAACTGCAACCTAAAGAATCTTTGGGCTAAAGACCTTCTGAACTCAGAATGGGAGTCTTTAAGCCTAAAGGATAACAGTGTGGCCTTGATTCCTGCTCAATTCCGTTCCTAACATATTACTTTCTAAAAAGACTTCCTGAGAGAACCATTCCCTTTACCAATCTGATAATAGAACCAGAATCTAAACGGAAAATAGGTCATTGCAGGAGTAGCTTGCCTTTTTCAACGATACCATCTTCGTTGTTAACATAAAATAAAATTCTTGGCATTGACTTCTTGGTCTGGTTGGCAACTCTGGTTCAGTAACAGAAATATTTTTTTTTAATGAATGTTGAAAGGTCATATTCGATTGGATGACATGATAAAATAATATTGCTTTAGTTGTGGTGGTTGGTTCCGCAGAGCTGGAAAACATCAGCGACATTTTTCCGTGATAGCCTGCTTCTTTTTGTGGTCATCGACCGGTTTCGGGCGTTCGCTCATCTTCAGGATGCGTTTGTCATACAGTGTGATAACACAGACTTGCACAGAGCAAATTCAGTTTACACACTCTGTGACAAACGTTTACACTGTGTAACAAACGCCCGAAACCGGTCGATGACCACAAAAAGAAGCAGGCTATCACGGAAAATGACTTTATCTTGACTTTCTTTACGGTCAGAAACTGTACATTTTGACTAGACCATAAGACAGAGAACACTTGATAAAAATTCTATGCTTTATATTGCCTGCTTAAGATCTTCAATAGTTCTTTTGAATTACTGCCTTGATTTGACTGGTTAATGTTTCGAGCAATCGCTTAAAAAACACTCATAACTCATAATTTCCAATTATTCCTTTATTTCATATTGCATTGCAGAATAAATACACATTTATGGAGATCGCAGAATGTATGAACAAGAACTTTATTCAATTTCTGATGGAGTTGATAACTTTAAATTCCTTTTAATTATTTATTTATTTTGAACAAATTAAATATGGAATAATGGAGTGGAATAATTTATTTCACACGATATTACCACTAATAGATAAAAATCTTAAGAAAATGTACTTTAATTGAATGAACTATCTTTACAATTGAAAATATTTTAAAATATGGCAGCCTGAAGGAGGCTGAGTCATATAATAAAAAAAAAATAAAAATAAAAAATTGGGTAAGAATTCGAAACGGACAGACTTCATCTGTGACGTGAATAAATAAGAGCAATTGCAACAGTCTACGCAAAGAAGTGGGAGGCCATTTTGAGAGAAATTATGTCTGCACTGTTTATAAACCACTTTTAACATAATGAAATTATGAAACCATGATCAGAAATAAAAAAAAGGGCTAACGGAAATTTGTCAACTCGCAATAGATACGTCCATATCCTTGCAGTTTTTTTTTTAATCCCAGTTTTCTTTATGTTTTCCAATTCAAGTTAATTGTAAATTTATGTATATCATTTTAACAGTTTTTTTTTTTTAAATATAATTTTACGATATGGAGACGGCCTTTGATGCGTCAATCCTCGCCATATTAGTGAAATTTCTAAAGATTAGACAAATGAGCATTGAAAGCAGATCAAATTAAGGAGCGTAATCAATGCCGTTCTTAATTAGGTCTTAGAAACGACATTCATACGAACAGTAGAGACCTTTCGCCTGCGTTGGATGAGTGCCACGATTAATTGGGTGATTCCCACAAGTTAACAAAGTATGAAGATTTGAATGATTGATATGAATGTAAAAACTTTGTATGATTGTTTAAAAGTCTTCACAAACGAATTTGTTACTTGACAAAAAAAAAACAACAAAAAATCCGCATTTCCCTTCATGAATCTACCAAAAAGAACCAATTTATTTGAGTAACTAATCTTCATAACCCGCTTTGAAGGGTCAACGTTATAAAACCATATCTGATGCTGTGAGGTTTCTTGAAGTTATGAGGATTATTTAGCTAGCATCTACAACAAATCTTACATTTTTGTCAAACCTAAAATCCTCAATTGTTAGTTGTTGTTCTTCGGACTGACAACATTTTAGTCTTAATTAGTTGCTGTAAATGTGGCGACAGAATTTACCGGTAACCTGGTGTTGCCAACTGTTAGTGGAAAATATTTCGAATTACCTGACCATACTTAACCTGCCCATACTTAACCTGCCCGCCTATTTTAGTGTCTTTCTAGTATAGTGGATGCGTAAGGTGGAGAGAATTTAGGTCTGGTCGATGATATAAGAATAAGACTTGGTTAACACTGGTTAACTAATATATTAATTAAGTGATACAGACTGCCTGGACTTTACATAGAGAAATGTTTTAAGGTAGAGTGGTGTGAAAATGACACGTAGTAATTGGATGTATTGAACTGAATTCAACTGGGTTTCTATGGACTTTCCGTCGCTATATTTATACAGTTTCTCCCACTCCAGTCCGAGAGAGTGGTTGAGATTCTCTTTGCTCTCTTTGGTTGCTGTTACACTAGACAATCTGTTTTTTTTTTACTAAAAACTACACAGGAAAAAAAAGTTAAAATAAAAATTAACAATAAAGATTGTTTTAATAATTAAAAAAAAAAAAAATTGATAATGTTTTTTAAGGGAGGTGGGGTGGGTGGTGTTAATTTAACTTTTGAATTAGATCAATTTTTTGTTTGCATTCTGAAAACATTTATTCAAATACTTTTTGTTTAATTTTTAATGATATTCTCTGTGAAATCTTGGATATGTAAGAGTGATCTCCAAATAGGTAATAAATATTTCGATCTCGCAGATTTCATATAATCTATAAATTTTTGGAAATAATCATTCTTTTTCTAAACTTATAAATCTACAAAAAAAAATATATATATATATTGCAACTTATTTCATGAATAAAAAAATCTATTTTGTGATAAACTCACAGGACTTTCTCTATTACAGTTACCATAGTTTTGATTGATTGATTTATTTATATGGGTATTTATCCAGTTAGGAATTTCACATACAACTGAAAATGTTATATAAGTGCATCAGAAAAAAAATATAATTAGGCCAAAAAAATGTCAGACTTCCTGTAAACCAATTTTCTTCAAACTCTGTTTTGACAACACTTTAGTTTCCTATTAATATAATATGAATAGACGAATAGAATAGAATAGCTTTATTGAAAATTATACATACAATTTACTAAGGAAAAATATACAGAAAGGCATTTATACAAACATCATTTGGGCTTGGTAAATTACCGTTAGCCTAGTGTTGCTTAATATATTTACAAATCTAATTGAAAAAGAAATCAGCAAAGGTTCGAATAATAACTTTCTTTTTTTTTATGTATTATATTCACTTATTAGAAAGCCCCGATATTTATGAGCTGATAATATGAAAATAAAATAAACTCTAGCGGCCAACATTCAACAAAAAAATATCACTTCAGAAACAGACAAAATCGTTTATTTCCCCACCACTTAACTTTATATTCCCGTCAGGACTGGACAGATACTCATTACATAGTGATCCAAATCACTACACTTCTTCTCTATTTTACAACGGGCACATAGTCCACGTTGCCCTCAGACGTTATTACATTATTATTAAGAGAGAGATAAATCTGCCCACGTAATTAAAAAAAAAAAAAATCACTCTTCTAAAGTGTACATTATTCGCATCGCACTTATGTAGCGCCACACCTGTTGGGTCAAGCATTAAATCCTATCAGTGGAAACTAGAACCCCTTAGCCTTCTCCTCAATCATTACACCTTTAAACTCTGTCTTAAGATTAGATATATAATCATAAACTGATAAAGTAATATATACCCCATATTTGTTACATAATTCTAGGTTATCCTCATGCCAATAAATTTTTTATGTTTAATTATTTCCTGTGCCAGGTAGGCTATATATATCGTGGGGTATTAACCGGCAGTGAAAATAGTTTTTTAATAAAAAATACGTCTATTTCCTCAAATTTTTGATTTTGGCCCTCCCCCCACACTTGTCCTCTGTAACAAATAACCAAACGTATTGCTGCACTGAATACTTCCAATTTCTTTGAATTATGAATTTCAGTTTTATTTAAAAAATTTCTATATGAAACATGAATGAATGAATGAATAAATTGATTTATTTCATAAAATTATATACAAAATTGTATACATTATTTACAAAATATAGAGAGCAGCTAGTAAAATAGCTTTATTCTCCACTAAATGGCAACAGACAGTAGATTTAACTACCTAGTCATATTATTGAGGGAAAAAATGTCCAAAAAACCTCTACCCTAATATGAAACATTAATCGCCAACTTAGCCTTGTGTAGTTTATCCAAGAAATGTGGTTTGTGAAATTCACGAGCGGAGAGAGACCCACACCAAGGTAATTGTAAAAATTAAGAAGTTTTTAGGATTTTTCCTTCCATGCCCCATTTTTTCATTTTTTGCTAATCTTCCACCCTTCCGGAAGGCCATCACCTTTGATTTTGTCAAACTGACTGATAGATTCCATGTTCTACAGTAAAGCACAAGTCTATTAATCGTCATCTATCTGCAGGTGTTTTCGATATGAAGAGACTATAGAATCATATAATATCTTGAGAAGACATTTTTACAGGAAAGCCTAATCCTACCCCTCCCCTTAACGCCCCCTTAAATAAATTTTCCAGGAAAAACGTTTCAAATAAATGTGAAAGCTCTTTTTATCGATATGCCGAGTTTTAAGAAAATCACTGGAGCCGTTTTCGAGAATATCGCAAATTCTCAAACATCTGTTCAGTAAAGTGATACTTCCGATCTACTGATTTCGTTTAAAAAACCTTATTGTTGGGTACTGTTCGGAGCTTTCTCAGTGCAATACCGGCATCCGGACAATGTTCTCTCGTTATAGACAATACTGTCCATCATCGGACAGTGAACTGTACAGGATTCTAGAAAGAAACAAATTTTAAGTTCCTAATTAGCTCTTAACACCTACGCAAGGCCTCCGTGTAGAAGTCCAGTACGCTTATACTGAGCTAATTCCTTCCCTTCTTACAGCAATTAATGCAACTCTAATTGGTAAAGTTTGTTCAAACTTGGAATTTTTATTAAACGCTTAGTTTGTTTTAGGTATTACTATAAATAAAGCTTCAAAGCACCCTAAAGTTAGGAAATCACACATCTCCCAGAATCCTAGGGGATCAATTACTCCTTCTCCGGAAAAAGTAGAAAGTGTAAGTTGATATATTTGTAGTTAATATTCCAAGTTTAAAGAAAATCTTATGCCGTTTTCTAGTAAAATAAAAAAACTCCGAAATTTATTCTATAAAGCTGAACTTTTAGTTAATTAATGAATAAATGGGGAATTTGAATTATTCGTAATCCTAAACAGCCACTACAAGACGCTTCAGTTTTCGGGTAGAGACTGCGTCAGTGGTTTGCTATAAACCGACGTTTCGCCCATATTGCAATGAGACTCTTCAGGATTGTTACACCTTAAAAGCTGATGGAGCAATGAACCTCTTGGTAGATGAATCTTGGTGTAACGACCCTGAAGAGGTTCATTGCGATGTGGGCGAAACGTCGATTTCTAGCAAACCATTGATGCGGTCTCAACTCGGAAACTCAAACAGTTTTCTTAAAAATGACCTCGGAAACCTGGAAGAGCCATTCCTAGTTTTGCTGGGGATTGAGAAAGGTGTTTCCTAGTCTGCAGGAAGTGGTACCACTGCCTGGTGGTGTAAAATATAGTCATATTTAACATAAATCCTTCATGTTCTCTTCTTTCTCAAAATATTTTATACGTACTTTTAGCTTCGTGCCACTTATGCATGACTCTAAACATTCGTACTCTATCTGCGCCATCTTCTCATGCATACCATTGACTGCCCTTCCTTTGCCCTAGGCGCTTAATGTAATCAATATAACCACCCTTTGTCTTCATCTAGCCAGCCTACTACTAGTCCTGACCTTCATCAGAAATCTCACCCTCCTATCTTGTTCTCTTCTTCAATTCGACGAAGAAACCTTATCACAACCACCGTGACTAGGCTTGCATACTTATACCAAGGATGGCCAAGATCCAGCTCCATCCTGAAGAAGTGGCAAATAAACTGTCTTGAAGACGGACAGTTTCATTGCTTTACTTGCTTCTTTTTTTACCTATTACATTATTATTGATTTGATGGTGGGCTGGGTTGACAGCTCTGACACAGTTCGGCAGCACCTACTGGTCTGTCCTTGCATCCCGGCTAATGAAGACTCCCAAGCCCAAGTACCACGGCTCTTCTAACATAATTCCTTATATTCTAAAAATCAATAACTATCCGAACGATTCCCCCAACAACTTATTCATATGTAACAATAAAGTCAAATAAAACGTTCAGTAAAAAAAAAAGCAATAATTCCAATTTGCCGAAGAAAATCAGACCAGGACCCCTCAGAACACCCTAAAATCAAATTTTCCCCCAAAAATGATTCCACATAAAAGTGAAAGGTTTATTTAGCATTCCATACGTAAGGAAAATTAATGGAGTCTTTTGCGAGAAAATTTCCAAAATCCAGGCACCTATCAAAGTCATATTTCCAGTTAACAGCTTTTCTTCAAATTTGAAATTGTAGCCATACTTTTAATATAACTTGATATTATGGAGTTGGGGGGGTGGTCTAACCATGCATTATACTGTAATGGAACTTTAGAGGAAAAATGTTACAGTAAAAGTTTTGAAAAATGATGTTTACAGAAAATCTTTGAATTTTTGAGAAAAAACGCGAGAAATTGGAAAAAAAATCATTTAGTAAAGTCACGCTTTCGGTTGGTGAAGTTTGACCGAAATTCCTCGTGTCTGATACAAGGATTGTTACTTATTAAAAGTAATATCTTGTTAGAGCTTCCGGAATTTTTCTTTGCTGTGCTATTTTATTCGCTAAACCTTTTTTTTTTTTTGAACTCAGGCGACTTCAAACATGTATTTCTGGCGAAAATTTAATTTCAAAAATTTGACACTATTCGCAATACTTTCTCTTTTGGCAGTATGAGAAAGTAAAATTACACTTCTATAATAATGCTACGTCATAACTTAAATATTAGGAGTTGGAAATTTTAAAATGTTTTAATGTTTCATAATAATAATATGAATTCGTAATTTTTTTAATTTTTTTTTTTTAAGGAAACTCTGTTAAAAAGTTGTATTATACTTAATATATATAACTACCATACATATCGCGCATAGCATTAATTAACTATATGCTAGAGGTAGCCATTCCACCTAAACTAATGAGTTAGATTAAGAGTGACTTTATCCCACATATTACGGCATGAGAGGCCGTGCAAGGAGATACTCAAAGGAAATTCCTTTTGAAGTGGGGTTAAGACAAGGAGATCTGCTGCCTCTGTTCTCTTCAATTTGGTTCTGGAGATGGCTATAAGGAAATATCTCTAAACATGGGAAGAAACATATACTACCTATTCTCTAAATAACTCGCTTAGGCGGATGACGTGGCGATAGTAGAGAGATCTCAGCAGCGCTCAGATCAGCCTATATGGAGTTGGAAAAAGGAACGGCAGTGTTTGGATTCCATTTAATCAAGATCAAACGCTGTATATGGTAACAACGAGAAGGCGTAGAAGTTTCGGAAAATCGTGGGTTGGGGAATATAGTTTTGTAGCCACAAGTAAGTTTAAGTACTAGGTTCAATACTCACTAGCAAAAATGACGTCAGCCATGATATTAAATGCAGAATTGTGGCTGGAAATATGTGTTTTGCGGCTTTACGCTTGACTCTTTGAGATAAAAGTTTGTCCAGACAGTTATCGTAGGTATGTATAAAAAGCAATCTTAAAATCCGTGGTGCTTTATGGCTCAGCAACCTGAACTTTGACATCCGCTCAGGAAATAAGGCTGAATTTTTAGGAGAGTAAAGTGTTGAGGAGAATTTTTGGACCGTGGCTGATGGGTTACTAAACAGGATCAGCAATATGAAGAACTAAAAATCTTATTTGGAGAACAAGAACCCGTGTTGGCAATTAAGATGAGCACGCTGGTTGAACCTTTGCATAGAATGGCAAGCGCGAAGAATTTTTGGATAGCAAAAAAGAATGGCCCCCGTGGACCCAGGATGCGATAGTTACCGGGTCTGGAAGATGATTTGGGGCGTATCGGATTAGACAGTGGAGAATGTGAGCGGGTGAAGCCTGGCAAGTCATGCAGAAGGAGGCCAAAGTCCTCTTCGGACCGTAGATCCGAGGAAAGAAAGAAAGAAAGAAATTTATTAATGTCTTTCGTTTTTATTTATTTAAAATTATGGTACATGAATTTTGAAACTAGCCATTGCATCTGCAAGCTGTTAAAAATATTTTTAAAATGATGAATTTAAAATTAATTATATAAGATAAATATTATTAATATATATTTTTCAACCAATAAAGCTGAATATGATAAATAATTCTATTTGTTTAAAATTTGCGAACACTAAACTTCAGACAAGTTAGTGCCTCCTTTCATGTAAATGGTAATTTGTTAAAGAACGAACATGGTAAGGTAGCGTTCCCACAATTACATATGAAACCATTATGCAAATGAAGGATAAAGTAGTAAAGATGCCTGGTATAAGGTAGTAGGGGTGTATGTACCGCCATGACTCCTCTGCCACGGCATTTTATTAACATTTCGTTTTATTAATGATAATTCACTAATCTCTAAGAGTAAAGAAACCGAAAGCAGTTTCTTTAAAATGAATTTTCATAATTTTTCTAGCTATCAAAATATGAATATTTCCTAAAGTTAGTTGAGTGGGTGTAATGCGTTGGAAATATCTAGGACCTTTTTGCTTTTTACATAGCGGGAACACTGGACCCTACTTCTGTCGATTATTAACTCTGCGAGGTAATATAGGCTCGATAAATCTGTTTAATTCGGTCACTGACTCGTTGATCCTATTAGACTGATTCTAGTGTTATTGAAAACCACTCCAAATACAGACTTCTATACTACTGACAACCAGAAGCGATAGGATTAGGAGAGGATTAGCTCAGTGGTAGCACGCTGGACTTGCTCGCGAAGGTCCCGGGTTCAAGTGCAGCAGAGCTACACTTAGATTTTCTCTTCCTAAGAACTCTACAGCTAGCTACCCGTTGATAGACAATGGTGACTTTAACGAAAGAACTCTGTCCAGAGGCAGCAGTTTACTTGAGATGGCTCTGGGCGCTAATGACCACAGATGTTGACACGTCTTAAATGGAAAAAAATTTAGGATTTTTCATCACGATGCTACCCGTACATTCTTTACCAACTAAAAAATACGATGGAGCGAAAACCGATCAAGAATTCAAGAAAATGTTTGGTACAGTACCCTTCCAGATGGAAACATCGACCATTGTCAAACTTAAGAATCGGTTAACGCGAAATCAGGGATGTAACAGTAACTTCTTCAGCAGCTTATTTTTACCATTTAATGTACCTAGAGTTTAAATTTATTTTGGATAGATTTTTCATTAACAGATTCAAATAACTAAATCTGCAGCGACGCGGAAGAAAAGTGACTCTTCTTTGTGTCCACTAGTAAGGAATTTGGAATTTTTTTACTATATTTCGTTCGGTTCTACTTCCATCCAAAAGTTACATAGAACAACATAATTGAAATTTTTATTGTAACAGTAATTTTTACCCTACGATTGATGAAAGGAACCGCAAGTAACAGGAGAAGTTGTCTGGTATACACATTTTCAGAATTGAGTAAATATGGAGTGCAACCAAAGATTAGGATCTCGGTCAGCCTAGGTAAGTATGCTACGGTTTTCCACGCAGAGAGCGCAGCTTAACACATTTATACAGTGAAGATATTGCGTCGATTGCATAATAATTTTTACTATTGGCCAAGCAGCACTAAAAGCGCTTGATGCTTATCACATTGATTCCCATAATAGTTTGGTTTAGAATGGGAGATCTGGTTATCTATGATTGGGTTCGTAGTCGTTACATGTGATAATGGTTTGAATGCTTGAGCATTGTGATGTTGGTAGGTACGAGATGGCGGATCAGCTAGTGTGCATCAACGCGTTAGTTTGCCCTTGATTGACCCCAAACCTTTCTGTGCCGTCTCTAGACGCCTGATTGACCATCCAGTAATATGTGGATGTCCAATACTTCTCACATCTATTCACATTAGTTCGCAAGAAAAAGGCAAAGTTCTTTATTTGTCTTCGCTAGGACCTTTCAGGGCAAAACTGCAAAGGTGATTGGTCTACCCACAAAATGAACATGTTCCTTTTGGGCTAGCAGGCCTATAGCGCTCTAGGATCTGCCATGAACCGTTGCGTTCTTAAGCTTTTTGAGGATCAGGCTGCATTGAAGTTCTGACTCTTAGCGAAGCTAAAACCTGAGCCGTCGTCTTAGTTCATACGAAACCATTGTCTCTCTCTGATGAAGACTTCATAGTGCTATTAGATTGAATAGCTTGCTCCAATAAGATGCGATGCCACAACAGATTCCCTGGGATCGCTGAGTTGAACTAAGGAGTCCTTTCTGAAATTAAATCCAATCTAATGTAGGATTAACAAAGCTAATGCCAGTTGTGTTTTATCGAGCTTCATATGGAATGTGAAGAAAATTAAAGAAAAAATTATACTATCCGTCCATTATATTTGGCAACACACACCCTAATTTCATTCATCACTCCCTTATTGCTATCCTGATGACACAAAGAATTGTCAGAAATTTGATTCACGAATTTAATCCTTTTCTAGATTAATTATTGCTAAAAACATTCGGCAATTATTTTAACAAGGACATAAAAATCTCTGACATTAGCAAGTTGTCAAGAAGGGTTCAAGCAAAAATCCATCAACCGGAAAAGCCATTTTACTGAATGTTCTGTTCTTTTTTTTTTTCAGTTGTTCGCGATTTTTACGAAAACGGCTTTAACAATTTTCTTTAAACTTCTTATACTATATACACATACATAAATATGACCACTTTTATTTGAAGCATTTTGGGGGAGGGGAGGATGATGGGGAAAAGTAACGTTAAGCTGTTTTCCTTTAAAGTAACATTTTACTAGAATCTACGGTTTCAATACCTATCGTAATATTTATAAACACACACAAAATTGGGGCATTGCTCCAATTCCAAATTTAATGAAAATTTTCTGTTAACCAGAACTGCGACTTTAAAAAATAAGTTTTATGATTTATATTTTCCCGAAAACAACTGTAACGAATTCCTTTAAACTTGGAATACCAACAGGTCAATATAAATACTCGTATATTACTTTTATTTGTAATATTTTTCTGGACAAACTGTTTTTAGAAGTACTGAGACATTTGCTACTTTTTTATTTATTTATTTATTGATATTTACACCTGTTATAAGCTTAACAATAGTAAACTTGTTAATTGCGGACAATTAATAGAAACGGAAGCGGAGAAGTCACTCAGTAGTGAAACTCCGATTTACTCAATAAGTAGATCACGAGGCCACTAGCGTTTTAGTCTTCGTATTGAATTTATAGGGTTAGTGAGGGATGCAAGTACACGGACAAGTGGATTGACATGAGTGGATAAACTGTTGTGAAATTTGTTGTAACGGAATTGGATTTATTGACGGACGTATGGTATATTTAGATCTGTATGGATTGTATGATTGGTGAAAAAAGAAACGTGCTGAAACGATTTTTGCGGACAATTTTTTATTGGAGTGTTTGTATACGATTATAATTAGATCGTTTAGTTGAACCCCACACAGTTCTGCGCCATAAGCCCAAATAGAGGTTTAAGTATGACTTTGTAGATTAGAAGTTTATCAGTAAGTTTTAGGTTAGATCGTTTGTCAAGTAATCGCATCAGCATTATGTAACGTTGAATTAGGGCCGGTCGTTTGAGTCTAGTATGTGGATTTCAGGTGAGGCATCGGTCCAAGTATAGTCCTAAGTAGCGAACTTTTTTGTACTGGGGGTAAGGCGACATTGTCATAATAAACTGGAGCAGTAGGAGTCTCGTCTGAGAGTGAAAGAAATGGTTTTGCTCTTTTCAGCACTGATTTTGATTCCCCATTTGATAAACCATTGTTGAAGTGAATTCAGGTGAGCCTGTAGATTGCGAGTTGCTATTTCGGAATCTTTATGTGTAGCAAGAATGGCGGTATCATCAACGAATACTACGTAAAATTTCAAATTCTGTTTTTTTTGAATATTATTAGCACTTTTTTTTTCTAGACCACAATGTACCCACTTCTATAACTGCTCGGATAGGTAGACACCCACCATCTAACTATTTATGTTAAAACAAATACGTAAATTTTGATATTGATATTTAAAGACAATATTTCCTTTCTATAGCAGAAGTAAGAGGCAGTCTTGTGAGTGTTTCACACTAAATTTTTATATAGTATATTTAGAATATCAGGTTTATTTTGCGTTTCTTAGAAAGAAGATATCCACATAATTACCTACTGATATTCCAAAATAGTATTTAGATCAGGCAAAATATAAAATAATTATTGTAAATAATAAAATATTCAAGTTGATAGTAAAATAATAATAGTTATGTAATTTTGAATTGAGATAAAAAAAAATAAATAAACATGTGCTATTTTGAATAGTGTTGAAGAAAGTGCGTGTGATGATATATATGGTATATTAAACGTGATATATGGGACTATCGTGATCAAATGTCATGATGAAATACATAATGGAATCGAGAAAAAACTATTGTAATGGACAAGGTCATAATTTTATATATGTATATATAGATTTTGAATTATTTTTATGTTTGATTGTGTCAATGATAAAAACAAAAAAAAAACAAAAAAAAACTCGTTTTACAAAACTGTCAAGGTTTCTTGAATTATAATACCCACTTCACATAAATCGTAAGTAATTAAAATGCGAAATACTTACCTATATCAAATCTAGATCTCAAATTTCAATTGATAATTTTTTTTTTGTTTCTTTCTCTTATAAATATAAGAGGTATAGCATTCTTGCAAAAACTTTTGTAATTACATATTTTATTGTGTCCTAGAGTATGAGAAAAATGAATTTAACCATTGTATAAGTATGTTGTAAGTGTGTGAGTGTGTGTGTGTTTTTGAACAAAACATCTCAAAATGGGAAATTCATATATGAAGCTCGAAACTTCTGTAAATAATTTATCAATTTTCTCTGAAAAAAAAAAATCATTTCTGTGATTCTCAAATGGAATATTTCAAAAATTCGAACTTCTTACAGATTTTAGATTTTTTGAAATTAAAGGAATATATGAAAGAATAAATAAATAATCATATAAATTTATTAACATTTTTAGAAACTTATGAAAATCTTGGTAAAAAATGAAGTTTATATTGCTAAAACTTTATTGGAAATAATATGATTGTGTGTGTGTGTGTGTGTGTGTGAGCTCTTGTATGAGCCCACGTTAAGCAAAACTACTATAAATAATATTTGAAAAAAAAAATGTTAACTCTGATTGTATTTTACATAGTATATACCAGTTCAAATAATGTTCTGAATGTAAACAGTGGATATGGTTCCCGTGAGCTATTGGTCGGGGGGGGGGGGGTGGGTGGGGTGGGGCGGGTATGCCACAAAGAAGACGTGTGTAACAGAATTTTTCCCTTCACTTGTTCAAGTACAGTCATGCCGACAGGGATTGTGAAGCAGGAGGAGTAACGTCCTAGTTTTGACTTGTAGATGTGAAACACCCTTGACTCTTCACCCATCTTATTCTCATCACCTTCTTTTTCCACTCTCTCTTTTCTCAGCATAAATGACAAAAAGGATTTCCCCCATGATGTAGCATTCGTCGATTGAGGACTACAAGTTATGTTTACTTTTGGATCTAGACGAAATGGAATGGACATTTTAATTTGTAATGATGTTTTCTTTTGCTGTTTCTGAATAAAGAATTTCATTTTTCGCATAAAAAAATAATATAGCAGTTTCTATTCCTTTTAAATTTATCCATTATATATTCAAAATACAAAATTTCTTTTTTCTTTCTTTTCTTTTTTTTTTTAAAGAAAAGAAACATATATTATGTTTGTGTGTGTGTGTGTGTGTGTGTGTGTGTGTGCTAAACATTTCTGAACTTTTATTTTTGCATAAAGTAATGTCTAATTCTAAACCCATGAGATATCAGACATTTTTCTTTGGTAACAAACAGGCTGATAGATGGAATGACAACTTAGTTGCTTTTCTTACCAACTTACCTTTACTTGACAACAACCTGCGTTTCTTATCTATTTTCAAAAAGAAAGTTACACTAATACTTGCTTTCAAGCTAATAAACTATCTTATATTGCACTATAATTAAATATAAACTTTACACACTAAAGGACTTTAATAAACTGTGAAACGAAAATATAGAGAGATATGGTGATAACGACGGTATAGACTATTGATGTGACAGACTCAACAAAAGCAAGCCTCTTTAAATGTTATTTTTTGCCTGACCAAATCCCTGAGATTTCCATTTTTCTAAACGTTTTTTCACACTTTTAGGGTATAAGCTTGGTTCTCAAAGACGTCCCTTATAATGAAGTAGGCGTGACATAACGGGTAGTTGATAATGTGCATAATGCGATGATTAGCGCTTGTTGGCCACTGTGATGAATTTTCTCAACGTGGGACCGTTTATTTCATTACACACTCTCTTAGCATTTATGGTTTAAGGTTTTTTTTAAATTTTGGGATCTCTATCCAAATCCTCTTCGAAATATTGTGTAAAACAACAATGGAGCCTTTTCTTTTCTTTTTTTTAAAGGATTGCAAAAGTTGTGAGAAGATTAGATTCAGAAGTTATAACAAAATAGATTGTCAGGGAATGAGCTAAGTTAATTTTGATAATAATTTTATTTTTCTCCACTGAGCTCTGTTTAAGATTCGGATAGCTATTCCTTTCTGATCCCAAATCTTTGGCATATTTCATTTTATTGTAGCTGTATTGGCCCGTGAAATATTTTTAGTAGGGTTACTCTTTTACTAGTTTTTGTTTTTGGATTTTTTTATGACTTTTAATTGTACACAATTATAATATGTTTAAAAACAATAATATGACATTTACTAGAGGAAAGGTCGCTCACAGTTAGTGCGCTGGATTCGCACATATAGGCCCCAGGTTCGAGTCCAGCAGTGCTGTCTATAGATTTTCTCTTCCTAGGAGCCTCTACACTTCACTGTCTGGTGAAGGGCAGTGGTGTCTATAACGCGAGAACACTGCCCGGAAGCCGGTAGTGAACTGAGATGGCTCGGGCGCCAATGACTACAGATGCTGAAGCACCTGAAGCAAAAACAAAACAAAAACACAACACTCATACAGTTTCAAAAGATGGGAAGAGTCAGCCAATTGTCACAATCCTTGAAATGCAACAGTACTGGACTTTGTTTTTCGACATTGGGATTGGGTTTCTAGGAATTTTATATCATGATACTAAGGAATAAATACTTTTCAGTGAGATTAAAACTTCAAGTGTAATTTAGAGTAATGAGATTTGGCAACTTCTAATACATATTGGGCATTAAGATCTTTGTAGGTGAAGTTGTATGAAACATTCGCAAAAATGTATGAATTGTTTTCCGAGGATTTTTGATTGAATTATTTATTATTTGATTGGATTAGAAAGTTTGGCAGAACTGATCCTAGAGATGGACCATAACTTCCAGATGGGTTATATTAAATTATATAATCTTTGCTGCGATTTTTAAAGTTTGACATCGTTTGAATACTAATGTAATCATTTACTTTATCAATTTCTTCTGTAAATTGTTGTGGAGTTAGCTCACCGTTCTAGAGATGAAGTGTGCGCGAGGAAAGCTATTGGAATGTTGAACCCTCCTACCCTATGGAGCAGCAATATCCAGATGAAGACCAAGCATCTAATATACGATTCAATAGTCCAGAGCATACTGCTCTATGCTGCGGAGACCTGGAATATTAACAAGAAATTGCAGAAAAAAATAGCTGCGACAGAAATGGATTTCTGGAGACGGTGGGCCAGGAAATCTCGCACTGAAATAAGAAGAATTGCAGGAAGAGAAAAATCAGTGCTAGAAGAGATCGATCGCTGGAAACTTGCTTGGTCCGGCGAGAATGCCGCTGGTTCTGAAGAGAATGCCAGAGAGCAGAGTGCCCAAAGCAGTGCTAGAATGGAACTCACCAGGCGGACGGAAAAGAGGTAGACCTAGAAATAACTGGAGGATTGGAGTGGAAGAGGTAATGGCTGGGAAGGGACTTTGCGAAGAGGATGCAACGGATAGGGACAAATGGAGGCGCAATATTGATGTATGAGTGGTCTGTATACAATAGCAAGACATACAGTGAATGGGAGGACACATATAGTTAAAACATTTGGTCTGAGGGACCCTCATAATTGAAGAAAACCCTTAAAAAAAAAATAAAAAAAAATTACCATATAGTAATGCTTGAGCTGATACTCTAGGGAAGGGATTAGCTCAGTGGTAGCACGCTGGACTAGCAACGCAGAGATCACGGGTTCGAATCCAGTCGTGCTGCCTTTAGATTTTCTCTTCCTAGGAGCCCCTACAGCCCACTGTCCGGTGATGGACAGTGTTGTCTGTAACGGGAGAACACTGTCCGGAGGCCGGCAATGCACTGAGAAGGCTCTGGGCGAAAGATGTTGAGACGCCTTAAAAAAAAAAAAAAAAAAAAGAGCTGATACTCTTTCAAAGAAGTTGGTATTTACTGAAACGTTGACTATAATTTTTTCAAAACAAAACCTGTTTCAAAGTGGGAAATTTTGCATTCTGCGGTTAAAGTTAAAAAGACTTAGATTTAGATTTGTTGAGAAAAACAATAGATCATTTATGAACAAAGTTATGTTAAGCTTGTTTGGATGTTATAAAAAAAAGCCTTTGTGAATTTACTTTGAAATACCAAAATGTGAACTTAATTATCTGATGTGAGAAGTTAGGCCGACATTTCGTATCTCCTTAAACTGAAGTGGAAAGTATTTCCATTTTAGCAGATTTGTTTTGTTGTTAAATTTTACGAAAAAATTAGGAATTTTTAAAGAAAATGTGCGAATCCTGAAAAGCTAGATGTTTTGTTCTAAATTTAAAAATGATTAACATATTTGTTAAAATACGTAGTACTGCGATTAAGAGACAACCATATTTGTGGAAAGTTGGATTCAAAATGATACATAACTTTCTTTGTGGATTTTTTTCTGTTTTTTACTAAATTCTGCTACTGAAGATGATGATTTAAAATTGAAATATGAAACTAATTTAAATATTTGTGAATTTGTGAAAACATTTAAAAATATCTTGTGAATAATAAATAATCTTGTCTGTCTTTTTTCAGTATATGAAAGGAAGGGTACATTTTCCAAATAATATATTAGTTTAATAGAACAGAAATGTATGTGATTATAATAATTAAATTAGCTAGTTAATTAACATTAAATCAGAGAGTGGCAAATTATGAAAGCTGACGTAATTAATTAGATCTGGTCGTTTGGTATTGTTGGTAACATATAGTTCTGCTTAGAATCCACTCAGAATAATTATGATTAAGGTATGATAATCAAACAATCAAAATTGCCTAATTGCTTAATCATACATGGCATTCTATATTATTGTCTGAAGATAGTATAGAAAGAATATTTTTAATAAATATGGGTCTGTCAGGATTTGTTTTTTTTTTTTTCAGTTTTTAAAAAACACGATAATGAGAATGTTGGAAGCGTCATGATTATATAGTCTCAATCATTTTAAAATGATAGGTGGTTTGTTTTAATTATTTTTACATTTTTATAAATATAGTAGGGAGGATGATTCGCCCCTTAGCGCCTTCGGTGACCATCCCCTCGGGCGGAGGCTGGCCGAAAAGAAAATGTAAGAACAAATTAAACCAAACTTAGGTCAAAATTAGATCCTTACACCGCTATTCGTCAGTACCAAATTTAGGAGCCGATTCGTCGACAATGCAACATATAAATAGTTCGTGGCTGAATAAAGGTCTATCCACATATATTATTATATCAGAACTTTTTCTAAATTTGGATTTTGTATCACTTAGGCGACAATAACTCAACTGTTTGCTGTCATTAATCATACGCTGAATCTTAGGTCGCATTTTTATTTTCAAAATTTAAAATTTACCTTAGAGCTACAATAAATAAATTAATTTCATTTCATGCAATCAAAGATGGAACGATTAATTCTTCATCTACCCTTAGAGTCATATACTTAAGCTTAGCCATGGATGGCAAGCCCCAATTCAAAGTTGAGAACGGGCAAGACCCGTATAACAAGACCCTACAATATCTGTAAAATTTCTTCTAGGGCTACCAGATTTATCTTCGTTCATTCCAGATCCAGGTTGTGCAGGTGTCATTGGAAAAGGTATTATTATTATTTTTTTATTACCACGGAGTGTGGAAACACCCCAGAAAAATATTAGTTAACCGCGGCCAATGGCAAGAGGCGAACCAAAAATCCATATTTTTGCCTATATTTTATACAAATATAAATGTACACAGACACACACACACATAAACACGCAAATACAGACACACCACATACACACACATGTACATATGCATGTGTACATACATACATACATACATATATATATATATATATATATATATATATATATACAGACACAAACATGCGTACACACATGCACACACACACATATACATTCTACATAACTACATACACCTTACATACATAAATACATGCACACATAAATACAAACAAGATTGACTCATTCCGGTTGACCCAGGGCAGTTCTTACAATATGACAGGTGCTCAGGATTACAGCTTGCTGCATCACCTTAATTATTCCCCCGTTTAGGCCTAGCTTGGCTAGACTTGTATGAAGTGTATGGGGGACTAGACCTTGTGCAGAAATAATAATAGGTAGCATGTCTACCTGATCTACCTGCCTCCACTGGGATAAAATTACCTGGAAGAGCTCACAGTATTTCCTACGCTTCTCTTCGTAGGAGGAAGTCAGTTTATTAGAGTTGGGGATAGCCACGTCCACAAGGCACACCTTCCGGGTTTGCTTGTCGTGCCATATTATGTCCAGTCGGTTGTGCGCAACTAACCTATCTGACAATACTGTACGGTCCCAATATAGCAGATGACGGTCACTTTCCAGTACTCTATCAGGGGAGTACAAATAATATGGCGAGGCGTTAGGTAGAAGACCTACCTGCCTAGCTAGCGCACTGTGTACTATTTTGGCCACATTATTATGTCGCTTCAGGTACTCGTGCTGAGCCATTGCAGGGCACGCTGAAATCAGATGGTGTATCGTCTCTGTAGAGGTCCCACATAATCTACAACTTACATCTTGCACGTTTGGGTCCCCTACAATTCTAGCAAGATAATACCTAGTCGGGATGACCTGGTCCTGGATAGCCAACATGAATCCTTCCGTCTCTGCGAACAATCTGCCCTCCATTAGCTATGCGACTGATGCTTGTTTGTCCCACGGCTTGATTGTCCAACACGGTTGGGAATTGGCCGTGCAATGGTTTATTTTTCCAGTCGCACACCAGTTCGCGTACTCGAACGAGGGGGTTTTCTTCTGCGTTATCTGGCGCCCTGGAGAGGTCCAATGGCGTATACTTCCTGTCCGCATTAATTATTGCCTCGATTAATGGCACTGCATTCCTACTTTGGAAGTACGCCTGCATTCTGGCTATCTGGCAGTCGTGCAGTTGTTGCAGCTCAATAACTCCCCGTCCACCCTCCGAGCGGGGGAGAACGATACGCTCCACTGCTGACCGTGGGTGATGCTTACGGAATGTAGTTAATGTGGTTCGAACCAACCTCTGTTAGCCTTCTATGCCAGTACGGGACCACTTGATTATTCCGAAAGAATATACCAAAAGTGAAACACAATAACAGTTGATGGCCCTGATGAGGCTTTTACTTTCCAAGCCCGTACCACACACTGCCTTTAATCTCCCAGCAAACTGCTTCCGGAGGACACCTTTAACGGCTGTGTGGTCTATACCTTTCGCCTGAACCAGGCCGAGGTATTTGTACACATCAGTTTCAGCCATTGCCTCAATCTCGGCCCCATCTTCCAGAGTACACCCGGTTGGCACCACATTGCCTCTGATAAGTGTCTGAGTTCGGCATTTCTCGAACCCGAAACTCATGCCTATATCCTTGGAGAAACGCTTGACTATATTTAGCTGTGACTGCAGGTGACTTCCTCTGTCTGCATATATCTTCAGATCGTCCATGTACAATAGGTGCGTGACAAGGACAGGTTGACCATCACCCTCGCGCAGATTGTAGCCGTACCCGGACGAATCTAACATGCCTGACAGTGGATTTAATGCAAGTGTAAACCAGAGTGGACTCAAAGAGTCTTCCTGGAATATTCCCCTCCTAACAGGCAGCAACGCCCGGGGAGCAGCATTCCGGCTATTATCCAACACCAGAGTCGTGCCCCAGCACTGCATTGCGCGCTGCAGAAATTCCACTAATTGCGCGTGTATCTTGTGCCTTTTCAGGACCTCAAGCAGCCATGAGTGCGGGACCGAATCGAAAGCTTTCCGGTAGTCAATATACGCGGTATATAAATTACGCTTCTTGCGAATTGCTTGCTCTGTTACTACTGAGTCAACTATCAGTAACTCTTTGCACCCGTATGACCCACGAGCGCAACCCTTTTGTGTCTCCGCTATCATTCAGCGAGATTCCACTGCCTGGTAGATCGCTTCAGCGACGCAGGACGTTAGGATTTTGTATACCGCAATTAAGCAGGTAATTGGTCTGTAATTCGCAGGGTTACTTCTATCTCCACTCTTGAACTGGAGATACGTAACACCCTCTCCCAGGAAAGTCGGGAACTCAGACGGGCTCATGACAAATGCATTGAGCGAGCTAAGGAGCCCTGCATGCAAAGTCGTGAATTTTTTCCGCCAATAATTTTGTATGCCATCGGGCCCAGGAGTCTTCCAATTTAGAGTTTTGCTCAGCACTTGATTAAAGGATTCAAGTGTGATACCTTCATATGCCATTTCCGGCAGAGAAGCGAAACGCGTAGAGACGTCCCGTATCCAATAAGCCTGCTCGTTATGCTGCACTGGGTTAGACTAAACGTCGCCCCAGAATTGCTCGAAGTCAGGCTGAGTCGGCGGGGTACCTTCCTCTTCCTGGGGTTTACGGCTTAGACTGCGGTAGAATGGTCGCTCATTCTGCTGGAATCTCTTTTTATCTGCCCTCCTATTCATGGACTTTTTGTATCTTCTGATCCTTGCGACATAAACTGAGAGGCGTTGCCTAAGAGTGTCGAGGAACTCTGCTCGGCGGCGATTCCGGGTGATTGGGGTCCCGGGATGGAACTGAGCTTTTCTCATAGTTGTATTTATCTTGGCCTTAAGCCGTCGACCCCCTTCTCCACGCAGGAATCGGGTCAGCCTTCCTATGTCCTTCCGTAGCTCCTCAACTCGGCGATCCAGTCTCCTCAACCACGGTGGGTCGCGACGCGGTCTGAAGACACTCTGCCTTTCCGCGTGTAAAGGACAGACTCCTGTAACTAGCGTAACAGCAGCAATCCCAGCTGCGTATACTGCCGCATGGATTTCGTAGAATCCGGTAAAGTTGTTGATTTCGTCCACGATTACTTGCTCGTTTAAGAGCCTGACACATTTTACTAGGAACCGCGACCATCCTATCCTGGGGATTGGCCGTCTATCTCTGGGTTCCAGCCCTATAGCTTGTTCGTATGCTACGTTAAACTCTGATCGTAATCTAGACAACAACTGGTCGTCTTGCTGTGAACGTTCAGAGCCAGGCTCTGAACTGTGACCTCGCTGACTCTGCTTCCCCTCGCTCTCTATATTACTTTCCGCCTGGGGCGAACTCATCGCTGGTAATTCGTCGTCAGTGACCTGACTGGCAGCGACGGATGCTATCTCTCGAGCAGTTTCCTCGCGTAGCTGTTGCAGAATCTGTGCGGTAGAAGATTGCGGGGAACAATCGCCCGTCGTTGATCAGCTATCCTTTGCTCCGTAACGTCTAATTCAGGATATCGGGTCCGGAAACGCCGATGTAACTCCTGTCGATAGCCTACCTGTGTTGTTTCATTCTCAGTTATGGAAAAATAATTGCGCATGATAAAAGTGTTCATTTCGTTCGTCCACTTCATACGCCTTAGACGTCGAGACGTGGTCTCCTGAGATGGCTCACGAGAAGCACTAGTCTAGACTCTTGCGGCTGACGCTTGTTCGGGTTCCCCGGGTGGGGCCCGCCTGCTCGGCCCTCGCCCACCAGTGGTTCGCATGCTGTCACTTCCAGCACTGGCTCCAGAAGTGCCCTGACGATCCTCAGGCAGCGGCCGTATAATCCTATTTCTAAGCCGTCTCTCCATAATGGGTAGCAATATTTGCCGTTTTTTGCCTACGACCAGGCGGAAAAGGTAGGAAAGAAGATAGGAAATAAAGGGAAGGAAAGGAGAGGACGGGAAGGTATGGGAAGGTATAAACTATTAGGTCAACGGACAGTTGCCCCTTTAGGCGCCTCTTACGCCAAGCGGTGGATACTGTGGTCCTATTCTACCCCCGGAACCACAGGGGGTTTATTATTATTTATATTATACTATTTATTACCAATCTTTATATATTATAATTATTATTATTAATCTGCTGAGATGGAAACCTTTCTGCACACATTAAAAGAAAAATTACAACAAGCTTGGTCCGGATTAAAAATCCAGTTCCAGAATTCAGCTATTTAAATATTCATAACAGCCTGAACAAACCGGAGAGTAACCTTAAGCGTAATGGCCAAAACTCTTCTTGCCATTTGTTCTGACTGAATCCTGAATTTTAACTCCCAACGATCACAGCCGTGTGTGAAACTCCAAACTCTATTTTGGACTGCTGACCATCCACTAAGCTCAGCCATTAAGTCAGCTGTAAAATTGTATATACCTGAAGGTAGGAAGATACAAGTCCAATGACACCCAACAGCAGGCCGCGGAGTAACGAAGAGAGAAGCAATTAATTTAACCTATCTATCAACGATTAATAATTAATTCTCATTACCAACGATTTCGATTTGTCATGGTATCCACTTTGGAACGATAAACTTGGAGAAAAATAGCTCTTGTAGAACACTCATTTTGGAAGTAAAGGCACAAGAATTTAGTTCATTCAACACAACTTATACCAAGTGGAGCAGAGATTGGCATAAATTCCAACCTAGAAAACTAGATCTATTCTGAAGAGATAAAAAAAATCACCAAAGAAATTCTAGTCTCAAAATAGACTACAGCTCCTGTTCTCTTTGTTATCTTTATTTTACAAATAGTAGTATTTCATACTGCCGTCTAATAAACGAATGGTACACTTGTTTTCTTTCGATAAGTCGTATGACTCGCTTGTTTTTTGGAAATCGCTTAAGATAAGGTTATGATGATCCTTTTTCTTATTCCACAGAAATAACTAAATTTTTAGAATCTAATTCTTACATAACAAATTATTTGAATATATTATTGAATTCAATTGATCTTTATAATATATTTTCTTTTATCATTTATTACATAATATCCTTTCTTTTATATTACTGATTTCTTCAGTATTTAATATTTTTTTTTTTCCATTTAGATTGCACAATTGAGTTTATAAGATTTCCTTATTTCATTATATAATCTTATGTAACAGTTTGACGGATTAAAGTATTCTAATGTAATTAATTAATCTTTATATACTGAAAATTTAAATTCTTATCTTTATAATAATTTGTTTCCGTTCTTTTTTTTAAAAAAAAAAAAAAAAATAGAATAATTAGCAGATAAGACGTTGCATAGTTATTTTTAAATAATTCTTCTTTTGTGTGTTTACTTGTTAGCACACAATGACTCTTTGTGTTTTTCTGGTAGCAATGGAAAACCTCTTGGGATATGTCCTCTATTAAAATTACTGTTTGTCCTAAGGATAATTAAAAGTACACACAAGTCCTTGATAGAAGAGTAAAAATTAAAGTTTTTCAAGGACTACAGAATTAATGTAGACAGAGTCAAGAAATTTTGGCCAAGATAATTATTATTCACTGTTTAATCTCAATGGCTTCTCCTTTGTTTTTTTTGAAAAGAAAAAAACTTGACTGTGAAATGTTTTTGGTGTGGTGTGAGTTGTTGTAGTTTGTAGTGGCTTGAGCGGTTTAGTAAAAGGGCTTGTGTGTATGTAAGTTTTAAGAGAGAGAAGTATCAGAAATAAGAAAGCAGTCACCACTGCTAGCAATAAATATATACTATTAAAATAATAACTACAAGTTATTTGCGAAGAATGTATAAACTTATTAATATGCACTGATGCTAAGAGAGTGAAAAACAAATGTTCTGCTTCGGTGTCTACAACAAACTGTGTCTTAATAAATGATCTAGATTAAAGACAAATCTCTATCACTGGGATGAGTTTAAGAGAGCGATTCCTGAAGCAAGTGTTCTGGCTTTGAAAGCAGAATGCAGACTGTCTTGAAGGAATGCCCTCTCTAATGGGGGATTTTCTCTTACAAAACAGTTGGCCAAGTGGCATTGTTATTTTCCTAACGGATTCCTGTGCTTTTGTCTCTTTAGCAACAATGACCTTACATTTTAGTACCTGACTCTAAAATACATTATTTTTGCCAAAATTATTTCATTTAAAATATTTTCAAAACTATTTATTTTTGCATTTCTTCTTCTACTACAACTGATAGATTGTAAATGCGAAACACTATTATATATTTCAACTTTATATTGTTTTTAAAATTAATACTATTAGACAATAAAAGGGATTTATATTTTGTTTATTATAGAACTACGGTTCAGTTCATAATGGAATATTTTCAAATGAAAAAAACAAGAAATATAAATATTAGTAAAACCAGCAAAATGAAACTTGTTGTTTATTAAATATAGAAAGAATAATAATAAAAAAAAAAAATTGCCCTTTACCTCTGTAACGTTACAGAAATTGTATTCTAAATGAAAGCACAACTCGGCCATTAAAACACGGCAACCTCTGAAGTACGGTCTGAGTATATATGACAAAGAAGTAAGTAGGTATAGTGACCTGACTTTGTTGGAATTTCTCCAAATTGTATTTGTCGCGTATATTGTACCCAGACATTTTGGCACAGCTAACTTCTTTTCGCATCAATTGGAATTAAATATTTATTTATTTATTTACTTATTAGACAGGTTAAAATAGAATCTTTGTCCTAATTGTTAAGAAGAAATGTTAAAAGGTGATTTATTGAATGATAAACGATTGATAAAATAATAAGTCATATTATTTCCAGAAGAACTACGTCAAATATACTCCAATATACTCCATACAATTTTGGAGAATGAAATTGCGTCTTAAAGGATTGTTTCAATTTTGCTAACAGTAATTTTTAATAAAATCGGCTCAATTTGGTTGAAACATTAATGAAACATATCGAAGCATAAGTCCTTCCATACTGATTTATATTTTCTTTTCTTTTTTACTTTTCTCTTTTTTACTCTCTCTTCCTCGTAGTGAGAGGAAGTAAGTTTTGTTATCGTATCAAATTTTCGATATCGAGTTTTCATCGGAAACACACGTTTTGTGGTCCTCTGTGTCCAAAAAAAAAGTGGTTTTTAGAAAATGGTCTGTATGTATGTATGTATGTTTTCTGAACAGCATAGCTCAAAAACGAAAAATCGCAGAAAGTTTAAACTTGATATTCCGTTTAGGTATCACCATGGGATATCCGACAGTAAGTTATCTGACGGAATTTCTTAACCGGAAGTATCACTTTACTGAATGTTTTTTTTTTTTTTTTTTTTTTTCACTTTTTTGCAATTTTCTCAAAAAAATGGCTCCAACTATTTTCTTTAAACTTGATATATCAACTACACATACAAAAATCTACAATTTTTATTTGAAACATTTCTTCGGAGAAATGCATTTAAGGCCACTTTTTTGGTGGAGGGGTGGGGTTAGATTATCTCCTAAAGTGCTATTTCAATTTATTACATAATTCTATCAACTAAATAATATTAATTAGAATTAAATATCTAATTTCGTGTTTGAAGAAAATCAGATGACCGGAAGTGCGTTTTTACTGAAAAGTATTTTTTCAATGTTCTGCTATTTTTCTAAAACAGTTTTCTAAAACGATTTGCTTTAGACCTGGGATGTGAACTACACATACAAAGATATACAACATTTATTTGAAACATTTCTCCGGGTAAACTCATTTAAGCATGCTTTTGGGATAGGGGTAGGGTTATGTTTGCCAAGAAGTGCTATCATAGTTGATTATACAAATCTACCATCTAGATAAAATTAATTAGAAATAAATAGATTGCCAAAATTTCGAGTTTTCGAGAAGAAAGTTAGTAAACGGAAGTGCATTATTTTTCTGTTTACGTGATTTTCTCCATAACAACATTGACGAATTTCAATAAATTTGGTATAGTAACTATAAAAATTTGTCCAATTACAATTTTGTAAACTGCAATATGAGAAAGTTGTGTGAACGTTTCATAACAGAGTTTTGTCGATTAACATAAGTTTCTTTTAGAAACTCATTTATTAATTAATTAATTAATAAGTAAGAGACTATAAAACTTATTTGAAAAGCAAACTGTTGTTTTATACATATATGGTTATATATTACGTTATTTATTTATATAGAAATAGAGTTCTTGTTTTGTATTATAAGATATCCCCAAATGTATATTCTTATCGTTGAGAGATGTTATAGGTGTGGAAGTAAGTTCGAAACTTTATTTTGCACTGTTTTTATGCACAATGATTGTTTATTATATTATGCTGGAGCTGTTGTCTAGTTTCTTTTTTTTTTTTGGACTAGCATGTGAAAGCGGGAAAATTGTGTGCACCTTGTATGTTGTATGTAAAATGTAAAGACTTCCTCTTTCAGGCACCAGTGTTTGTTCAACATATATTAGGAAGTACACATACAAGAACCGTTACAGGCCGAAGAAGTATGTTCCCTTGGGTAAAAACAGAGAACACACTTCTTTTTCAGAAAACACTACTTTCTTCTAACACATCGAGAAAAGGGTCAAAAAGAAAGTTAGTGAAAGTGTAGTGGAATCCCATGAGACTCCTTCATGGGAACTGGCAGTGGTCCGCTATCTTTCTGAGTGATTCCTTCTTCTACTGTCTTCCATTGGGTACAATTTTACTATTATTGATCTGTGAGACTACTCGGATTTTTTGTTTTTGTTTTCATTTCAAATTCACTTAACCTTCTGTAATGATTTTTTGCTGAAAATAGGATTCAATTTTCTAAATTGTTTTTTTTAGGTAGATACAATTTTAGGTAGATAAATATCAAAATGTAATTCTATACTTCAAACAAGAAAACATTAAATTTATGAAAAAAGAATGTAACCAATGAAAATTATATATTAATTAATGAAAATTATATATCCGTAATATATTCAAATATAGTCCAGTAAAAGGCTAATTTTCTTTTTTTTAAAAAAATAGATCTGTATTTTTTTTTCTTTTACTTTGCCGCAAGAATTATAGTATCGCGTTAAATGTTCGAAATTTAGTTTTTACCTAAAGGATATGGGCAGAAGAAGTCAACTGGAATTGCGGATTTATTGATTTTAGTTTCTCTTAATCCTAATAAGAGGAAGTATTGCGATCTTGTCAAATGTTTAAAACTGAGTTTTCACCAGATCGAAACTCACATTACAAAACAAAAGACTCATCTACACAGCCATCTTAAAAACCTGTTTAGGCATACGGAATTGAACTGTGGAGTTCAACTAAGCGTTCTAATCATCAACATATCCAGTCCTTGCAGTCAAAAATCCTTAGAGAACCATTGTCAACGCTCCCAACTATGTCTCTAACAAAACAATACACACAGACTTAGACATACCCTTCCTAAAATGCATTATCAAAATACGATATAATAAATTCCATATGTCGTTGTGATGGTTGGTTCCGCGGAGCTGGAAAACATCAGAGACATTTTCCGTGATAGCCTGCTTCTTTTGGTGGTTATCGACCGGTTTCGGCCGTTCGCTCATCATTAGGATGTTTTTGTTGAACAATGTAATAACATTGACTTGCACAGAGCAAATGAGTCAACTGTATTTGATCTGTGCAAATCTATGTTATTATACTGTTCAACAAAAACACCCTGATGATGGGCGAATGCCAGAAACCGGTCGATGACCATAAAATGAAGCAGCCTGCCAAAGAAAATGTCTCTGATGAATTCCATATGTCCTTATCCTCTCATTACAATCCTCCTCTTGTCCGTCGTCTTTCGTCCCGAACTCTACCTGGCAATCCTTTCTGACGCCTGAAACGTCAATGGCCACGAAACTTGCTCATAGAAGATAACGAACAACAACAATAAAAACACAGAAGGTAACAAACATTAACATTTATTATGAGTGCTTCCACTGGGTAGTTTCTCCTCTCTTTTGTTTATAATTTACTCATGTATATTTACTTGTGACACTTATGCTGCTGTAAATAACAATAAAAATTAAAAAAAAGAAAAGAAAAAGAGTTTTCACTATCCAGTGAAACAAACATACTACATCAATGATTTCGAGCTTGCTGTTAGTATGTTGATGATTTCTCAGGCATCTGATGGCATAGTGTTTTTTTTTTTTTTTTAATTTAAGGCGGGTCAACATCTATGGTCATTGGCGCCCGGAGCCTTCTCAGTGCAGTGCCGGCTTTCGGAAACTGTTCTCTTGTTCCAGACAACACTGTCCATCATCGGACAATGAGCTGTAGAGGCTCCTAGGAAGAAAAAAATCTAAGGGTACCATAGCTCGAACCCCAGTCCTCCGCGAGGGAATCCAGTACGCTAACCACTTAGGTATTCCCTTCCCTGCATAGTGGTTTATGGAGATAGACAGCCAGACACCTTTTATAGAGTTTGTAAGGCACAGGAAGAAATAAGCACCCATTTCATGCTAGATTGCTTGGATTATTAGGAAATTAGATTCAGTAACTTTGGTCAGATCTCTGTGGCAGAGCTTAGGCTATTTCCCTTTAAAGTTATGGTGCGATTTGTTCGGGCTGTGAATGTTAGATAGATTAGGACTGAGTCTGAATTGTTGTTATTGTTCTCTGGGGTAGCTTATGGGCCCAAAGTGGCTTTGGATAGCGTAGGTTTTGGTTACTCTTCCCCCTTTTCAATATTATTATTATTGAACTAAACTAAATAACTAAAAATTGGACTTCCTGTGATATTCCGGTTTTAAGTCATGCTAACCTCAATCACGCACACACACTCACATAAGCACACACGTACACCAGTTTCTAAACCATTCTTCCTGCTCAAGGGATCTCAAGATAATTATTTCCTGTTCAAATCTAATTTCTAAAATTTGACCCATAAACAGATACCTGCTTTAACAGCTATAAGTGAATGTAAAAAAAAGTAAATTAGAAAAGACCAATATTTTACAATTTAGAGAAAAGTCTCATCGGAACACATCCAAAATCTATTTTCTCAAAAAAAAAAAACTGATTTCTTTTAGGAAAAATGAAAAATTCTCCATATGCGTAAATGAGACTTCCGTTACATGAATTTTGATCGTAAATTTTGTATAGGTCTCATTCTCTTACGAAATCCATACGAAAAATAAAAAACATAGTATTTTCTACAATTTTTGATTTATACGAACCACTGGTTTACATTGAATAGAACATGTAAAAAAAATATATGTTCTTGAAACTATTACACAGTTAACAATTTTTGGGACAACCGAGAAGTGTCTTAAAAATGTCTTGAAGTCTGTTCAATAGTTTCTGAGATTGTGTTGTTAATAAAAGAGTTGGATATTGAAATTGAGTATTGAGGTAGAAATCCGTAGATTTAACAACTGCAGTACGAGTTTAATGGAAAACTACATATTCTCTTGCTTTCAGTATAGCAATCTATTGTGATGCGAAATAAGAATACTGATATTGTGGTTGTAATGGTGAACCAAAAGGATGGATTGTAATGAAGCAGAGTTTGTTCTGTTGTAAGATATATATATATATATACAATGATGAATAGAAAAGGGAGCAACTTGTTATTAAGTCCCTTTCTGTAAAGGAATGCATATATATATATATATATATATTCCCTGTTTTACCATCTAAATGTTTCTCTTTACTAACATCTCATCTATTACCTCTATTTCAATCATAATCCTTGATATTCAACCACTACATCTACCTACATTGCTAACCCTCTCTTATTCCTTTATGCTTTCTATCTAGATAATAGAGATGCCCATTTCATTTCACTGTATATCTTGTTAATAACAGCATTTCCTTTTTTAGTTCCATTTACTTTACCACACTGTTTTCCTAGTACTTTATTGTCTAATGCAGCCCTTTGGAAAATTTACAATTTCTTGTGGTGATTTAAATATTATTCTGATATTTTTGATATTCATTACGACCGCTGTATTTGATGTTGTAAAATGGATGGTTAGGTATAGTCACAAAAAAACTCTTTTGTCAAATTTATTGCCTTCTTCAGAGTCTGTTACAAAGGTTACAAAGCAAATAAAGAATACACAAAACTATATATAAAAAAAAAAATAAATAAACTAAATATATAAAAAATCTAAATAATTCAAAAGTATTATATATAGCAATTGAAATTTATTTTAAACTATTTCTATTATTGCAGAAGAAATCAGAATTAAATTATATATCAACTATTAAAATTTTCATGTTTGTAACAAAAAAGTAAAAATAAAAAAAAAATCACCGACTGACATGACTACAGCACTAACCAAACCTTTCATACAACCCAGACTTGAATTTGACATGGAAAACACTAAAATTCTCTCCATTAACAATGATAATAAAATAAGAAATTTGCTGGAATTTTTTTAAAATTTTTTATTTTATCTTATCTTACCGATCGTTTCTTCCAAGTCATTCAAAGTTCATCATCATCTGTTATTTATCCAGTTCTAGCAGGAGTTCATCAAGGGAGCATTCTTTCACCTCTACTATATACTATCTTTACAGCTGACTTACCAACTCATCCAGATACAATTAATTACTTTTACATTTGCCGACGATACTGCAATACTTTCTCCTCATGTGGATGCCGTCATGGCAACTCGTGCTCTACTCTTCCTCCTCTTTACTTTAACAATATTATCCTTCCCATTGCGAACCAAGTACGATATCTCGGATTATTTCTTGACAAACGACTGTCACGAATTGAACCAGACTGAAACGAATTGACTGCAACTTAAGGTATAAAATGCTAAAAAGACTACTTGACACAAGTTCAAAACTGACTTTAACGAACAAGAAAATGATATACACTGCTCTTTTAGCCCCCCATTTGGACGTACGGCATACAACTCCACGGCATTGTAAAACAATCCAACCTTAACCGACTTCAAACTCTACAATCTAAGATCCTAAGAACAGTAGTTGATGCTCCCTTCTACGTCTCCAACCACACAATCCACTCCGACCTTAACATTCCATTCATCTCAGAGCTAGCCCAATTTCGTTACACAAAATTTCACTCCAAACTAAATTGTCACCATAATCCTCTGATCCAGAATATGTCCACCAGAACACTGCCCAAAAATCCTTATCGGAGGCTGAAGCGGCGGTGGCCACGCGACCATCTTAATGTATACGTCGACCTCCTAGGGTAGCTGCTGTGTAAGCTTGCCATAGTGGCAAACTAACGGCTTCCATCACTGGATGGTCGTCGTTCATATCTCTCAAGTAACATGTACATATGTATATATAGACATATATATATGTACACAAATTACGCACTCATCACTTTTGCTTGTTGTACATTGTATACAGTTGCAAAATAAATTAATAAATTAAAAAAAAAAATTTTTTTATTTTATTAAGAAATTCACAACTATCCAGAGAGTATAATAAGTGAATATGATGGTAGTGACATAAAAAGGGTCTGAAAGACTAGTTGGGAGATGCCTCCCAGTGGAGGTACTTCCTAATTATTACTAGAAAATGCTAACATGAAGTTAGGTGGCCGCGGGGCCAATGGCGTTTCAGTCTCCTGGAAGGGTTGTGAGGGATAGAAAGGCAAGGAACTTTTTAGACTAAAGGGTTAGAATGGTTGGATATGAGATCATGGAATTTTTTGTAACGTGTTTTTATTAACTGATTGACAAAAGGGATTTTGAGGTCAGTGTGGAAGGGTTAGGTTGAAAACATAGAACAGGGCATTGGTAATTCTTCTGAAGGTTTTGGGTTGAAAAGATTGAATGCGATAGCAGTTGGAATGCTTGCTTGAACCCCACACCTCGCATCCGTATGTCCACAGAGAGGCTTTATAATAGTGTTGTAGATAAGTGTTTTGTTTTCAAGGGAAAGTTTAGAGCGTCGGTCAAGTAGTCTCGAGAGAAGTTTGTAACGTCTGTTTAGTTCGAGTCTTTTCAATCGTGTATGCGGATTCCAAGTGAGTCTTTTGTCTAGATAAAGTCCTAAATACCGGACTTTGTCGACTGTCGCTATTATGGTCCCATGAAGGAGGATGGGTGGGTGAGTAGCGCGACGAAGGGTGGTGGATATGTATTTGCTTTTAGTGGGATTGACCTTTATTCTCCACCTGATAAGCCAGTCTTGTAGAGAGATGACATGGGATTGTAGGGCAAGGGATGCGAAAACGATCGGGATTTGGAGCAATAACACGTGTCATCAGCGTAGGAGTGGAGGATTGCTTCTGGGTGGGAAGGAATATCTGCAGTATAGAAAATATATACGAGAGGGGAGCAAGGACACATTAGAAATTTAAAAGAGATAAATCAGCTATCAATTATAAGACAGATACCAACAACCTATCCCTCAGTTATAACAGTCTCTTGGAATTTCCTAAACAACATACACAATAAGAAACGGTTTTCCCACCCACTCTCCTAATCCTTTATAAACCTTGACACACCCTATTTTCTTAACACTTGGTGATGGTTTATCACAAGTTAAACTATAGTTTTTGTAATGTGATTGGTGATGTTTGTGTGTAGGTAGCTTGTGGCGTGAGCGTTTTAGCGAAAAGGGCTTGAATGTTTGTTTGAGATAGAATATAAGAATATAATCAAGAAAGCACCACTGATTATAAAATAAATATATTTTCTAAGAGAAATTAAGTTACTTTGAATATCACAATAGCTTATAATAATTTCTTATAACGTAATACTGGTATATGTTTCCACCTTGATTTCTAGCACTAGTCTGTCCTTAAAAATATCTCTTTTGTTTCTTCAATTCCTCCCCTGTGAGAAGAAGGGGTAGTACAATGCCTTAATTGTTCTTTAACCATACCAGTAACTGGACTTGTATACCTGGCTTGTCCTTTTGCAAGAGTATGTCACATATTTTGATAATTTAGATTTATTTAAAAATTAATATATTTATATGTTTCTTGCATCCATCACATTTTCAAGAAATTAAAGAGGAAAATTTGTGTAAGTACAATTATTATGTTAAGATTTTCATATTTTACAGTCTTATATACCACATGTTTTTTTTAAATTTTAATAGTTCAGATGTAGTATAATTCTGATCTTTTCTGCAATAATAGCAACAGTTTAAAATAATTTCAATTTGCAAGATATAATACTATTATTAATTTATTTAGTTTTTTTTTATATATATGTGTATTCATTATTTTTTTATATTTCTGTGTATTCTTTATTTGCTTTATAACCTTTGTATAGACCTGAAAAAAGAATAAATTTATCGAATGGCTGTTGGCAACAAGCAGGAAGCCAAAAAAAAATTGCCGAAACGTCGGTGGAAATTTGAAAATAGTTTTTTTTGACACCGAACATCCATTTTAAATTAAAATAGGTTAACAATAAGAGATCCCCAAAATAGTCATTTTTAGTTTCTCCATTTTTAGTCATTTTGTCAGAGGAAATATTGCAATTCTATCAAATTTTGAATTTAAGTTTTCATCGGAAGTACGTACGTATATATGTGTATGTGTTTGAGTTTGTGAAAGAAATTTATTAAAAACAAAAAAAAAACGCGGGAAAGTCAAACTTGATTTCCACTTAGACACCATGTGGCAATAAGGTTTTGGTCAAAATTCATCAACCGGAAGTGCGACTTTACGAGTTTTTACCCGGGATTTTGCAGCTTTCTCGAAAACGGCTCCAATGATTTTTTTTTAAAGCTTAGTATATTATCTATATAGTTACAGAGCACTATTGTATGGGACATTTTCTCTGAAACATTTATTTTGTTGGGAGTTACTGAGAGAATAGTAACGTCAAGGTTTCCTTTAAAGCACCCACTTCAATGTAATGTGCATAACTACCACTTATGTAATATTAATGTTATAGGTTTTGTTTTGTGGTTTCTTGTTATAGGTTTATAACACATAAACTGTTGTAGGTTTTGTCTTTTGGACAACAATGTAACATTCAAGTGATTACCTACCAAGTGATTGCCTATCAACATGTTATTCCGCCCTTCTTTATTTATGTTAGAGATCTGGAATTAAAGGGTCCAAGTTTGTCAATTTTGTGATTTCTGCCGTAAGAGAAAGTCATTTGAATATTTGTCAATAGAATTTCGTTTTTTTATTAATAAGGTTACTTTTATTTTATTTGATTATTTTTACTTTCTCTTACTCCTAGTAAGAGGAAGTATTGTATCGTGTCAAAGTGTCGATATCGAGTTTCACGGAAAATATCCGTTTGAGGTCCTGAGTCCAAACAAAGTGGTTTAGTAGCAAAATGGTCTGTGTGTGGTGGTGTCCGGTATATCTGTGCGTTGTGTATATTGTTAAACAGCATAGCTCAAAAAACGAAAACCCGTGACAAGTTGAAACTTACTTCCGTATAGGTTCATGTGGGAATATGGACAGTGGTCACCTGTAAAATTCCTCAACCGAAAATACCACTTTACTAGTGGTTTTTTTAGTTGTTGCAATTTCTGCCAAAATGGCTCCAACGATTTTCTTCAAACTTGCAATATCAACTACACATACCAAGAGCTACAACTTTTATTTGAAACATTTCTCTGGGCAAATTCATTTAAGGCCACTTATGGGGGAGGGTGGGGTTCGATATTGAGTTTTCATTGGGTATTGGGTTAGGTTTCCATCTACAGTGCAATTTCAGTGTATTAGACAATTCTCACAACTAAATAATCAGATTTAACTATGTTGTTGAAATTCCGAGCTTGAAACAATTATGATAACCGAAAGTGCGTTTACTTTACCACTTCACTTAATGATTTATTCTCTTTGTTGAATTGTTCGCACAACTGGCTCCGACGATTTCCTTCACGCTACCAATATAAACTCGCCATGCAAACATCTACAACTTTTATTTAAACCATTTCTCTGGCAACATTCTTCAAATGACGCTTTTAGGGGAGGCCTGGGCTTATGTTCTCCTCTAAAGTGCTCTCACAGTTGATTATACCATTCTAGCATCCAACCATAATTACATAGCACTACATCGGTGGCTGAACTTCCGAGTTTCAAGACAATTAGTAAACCGGAAGTGCGCCTTTACTAAACAGAGCAGTTTTTCCCGCTTTCGACGGATTTCATTACATTTGGTACACGAACTATAACATTTGTCACTTCTACTCTTGAGAACTGGAGTAAGAGAAAGTTGTGTGAGTGTTTCACACCAGATTTTTTAAATTTAAAGCGCGTCAACATCTATGGTTATTGGTGCCGGGAACCTTCCCACTGCACTGCCGGCTTCCGGACAATGTACTCTCTCTAAAGAAAACACTGTTCATCACCGAACAGAGCTTCTAGGAAGAAAAAAAATCTGAGGGTTAGCACTGAACTCGAACCCCGGACATCCGCGAGAGAGTTTAAATCCACCACCACTGTGGTAATCCCTTCCCTTTATATATAAAAAATAATTTAAAACCTGTCAAGTTTATTATTTTATACAATAGTTTATTATTTATTACCTGCCCCTAGTCGGCCTATGGTCAGACATTCCCTCCTTTTTGTTTCCAATAATCATAATAAAAACAAGTCACTGATCAGTTGTTAATTGAAATTGCTTGTTTGAACAAATTATAAATTTTATTCCTGGGTCATTTTTTCCACAATTGCGGGGTCTTATGAAGGGACAATATGGAGTTGCTATGGAAGGTGAGTACAGTTGAAGGAAGTACGTATAAATGAAAACCGCATAACAGCGGTGTATTGCCAGTATAGTATAATCTATAAATTAATTTTTCATTTCAACAACAAGAATAGATGTTTTTTTACACCCGTGTTTTAGGTATTGAACCCAGCCAGTGTAGCAACTGAATGAAAGCGTAAAAGTACATTACTGATATGATGAATATAATTTTTTCTGCATCCGCATTAAATTAGTTCTTAACTTATGTGAATATAAAAACATGAAAAGGCGTAAATACTGAGAATGTCTTTAATTCAAGTAAACTCCTCTACTCTCTTTGGTATAGGCACAAATCTGTTGCTATTTGCCATTTGTTTTGCAATATATTATTGCTTTCGCGTATTACTGCCAGATTTCGCACTAATTAGAGGTGAATAATATTATTTATAAATGTTCACCTTTGGGAACGTGAATTCATTTCCTGCAAGACGTTTAAATATTGACAGTTTCTGGTCACAGAAAGAAACGAAACGTTTGTGGTCATAAAAGCGAGAATAGCGGCAGGAAATAGATGGCTGTTTGCATTACATAAAATCCTGTGTTTCAGAACCCTTTCTAGAAAAGAGAAACTTCTCATATATAAGACCCTGTCCCGAGCCTGCTGTTGGCGTGTCTTCTAGCACATGTCTGACAGGCTTCGGTCATGTTCAGCTTCACAGCATTCATCCTTATGGATGAGCACAGTTGGTTGTCGGCAGTCCAAGATGCTCATCGGGGGTCCGGACAGGGCTATAGGAGACGTTGCTGGTGTTCCACGGCGCTCTCTCATGGCATTGGTGGGATCATTACTGGACATTGTGGTTTAAGGAGACATCTCTACATAATGGGGCTCATGGCGGATCCATTTTGTAGAGTCTGTGAGACAGAGGAGGAAACACTCATCCATCTTATGACTGATTGCTTGGGTTGTGAGGAAATTAGGTTCAGGAATTTTGGCGGGAAGAGGATGCCTGTGGAAGAGCTTAGGCTATTTCCGCTTAAGATCATTGTCCGATTTATTCAGACTGCGGTGAATTTTAGATGGATTAGATCCGGGTCTGGATATTTGTTCTAGACCCGGTTTGTTGTTGTTGTTTTTCTGGGGGTAGCTATATGGGCCCAGTGAGGCTTTGGATAGCGTAGGGTTGGTCCTTCCCCACAGACAAATAATAATAATAATTAATAAAATAATAATAATAATAATACTATAATAATAATAATAATAATAATAATAATAATAATAATATATAAGGCCCTGATAAGACTGGGTTATATGGGAGCGAGTACTGAATTTTGACCCTAGAGAGCAAGATAACCTTGAGAGAATGGAAAGGAAAGTTGTAAGGAAGGTCTAGTAAACAAGGGAGGAAGATGGAGAATCCGCACCAACATAGAGCAAATTCTGAATGGAGAAGCAGTTATTAAGAAAGGAAGACTAAGTTGTGAAGAGGAGGATGGAGGAGAACCGAATCTTTAACATTTTTTATATGGAAGGCTCGAAGGCGTCAGGAGAAGAGGACGGCCAGGACTGAGGTGGCTTGATGACGTCGAGGAAGATTTAACGAAGATTAGTAAGCGGAGATGGAGAGCAAAGGCTCTTGATAGAGCTAAGTGGAGAGACTTGATCAAGGAGGCCCTGGTCCTTTCAGGACTGTATCGCCGAGGAAGGAGGGATGGGAGGAATATTATTTTACGTCACTTGTAAGAAAGTAAACTACTTTTCACTTTTTGTCACTTGTGATTAAAATTATAACTTCGCTCACTACTTTTGATTTAATAATTACATTATTACACGATTGCAGAACAAATAAATTTATTTTGATTCCAAATGATAAAAGTCGTGAAGTCTCGCGGGAAGCTTAACTATGTAGATATTTCGCCTATCTCTCACGCGCTAAATGTAGAAATAAGAGTAAGTAAAAATAATAATTATCATTAATATATGTTATTAAATCGTGAATATTATGTTTGTTTTGTAATTATGATTGAACATAATTATTACTTTTTACTCTGAGAGTTTTAATAAGGCATGAAAATGTAATTTTTACTTGAAACTGTAGGGCCCATGACAAAAAAGAAGCAAGCTATCAAGTAAAAGTATCTGTTGTTTATCAGCAGTGCGGACCCCACCATCTAATGCAATTTATTTAGTATGGTTAGCATTGTCATTCGCTATCGATAATAAATGCAATTGTTATTTTTCAAATAATATATTCACTCTGCCTATCCCTTCCTGCTTCTCCACAATCTTTCCATTGGGGTCCAAATCATTCCTTCATAAGCCCCGCAATTGTCATTAAAAGAAGAGTTTTTGGTAACGTGTTCCCGTTAATAACTCAATTCCAAAAGGTTCCATTAAAAAGTAATCAGAGGTTTTTTATGAGATGGTAGTAAAACATTGGATATAATAGACAGAACTTTATAATTTACAGTCGTTGGTCTGGCAATGATAAACACAAACTGACTCAAAATGGAGATTTAAACTCTATTTTATTGATTGGAAAAATTATAAATTTTAAATATGGATGGATATATTTCGTCTATTTTTAAAGAATCTGGTGTGAAACACTGACATAACTTTCTCTTACTCCAATTTACATAATTACATAATCTCTAGATTTTTAAACTCTAACATATAACGCTTCTTCTTATTATATGTAATTTATTTGCTTAATTGCACTAATAATTAGTTCGATTCCGTTTTTTATGTTGTTGCAAGAAACTAGATTTTGATTGAATTAGCTCATGCGTAGAATACCGTCTTTATAATAGTCTTTCAATAACTTGTAAGACGTAGACTGCGCCACGTACATCAAATTGAGGACATTATAATGAACAGTCAAAAAACTTCAGGTCTAACCAAAGTTTTGCAACGGAATATTATGAATTCATTGGAGAAATTTTTGAGGGTGTTTAACATCAATTTTATTTTATTTCATTAGTATAAACGGCCAAATACAAAATGGCCTAATTCTCTTTTGCTTTCATTTTCAAGAATGGAATGAAAATGCTGATTTTTTTTTTCTTTATAGCTCATATTAGTTACATAAAAATATAAATTGAATGTTAGAAATAACTTGACTTTTTTCCATTTTTTTAAAACAATTTTTTACAACATTATTTGATAATTTATAAAATACTTACACAGAAATTGTAAACTAGTTTTTTCAAAGAAATATTTAACCAATCACAGTGTAAATGTGGGTCTAAAATCACAGTGACCAAAAAGTCTGAAATATGGGTGACCAATCAGAAATTTATAATTATCATGATGACCACGCCCACATTTGACACCTTTACTTCTACACTGTGACTGGCTAATTATTTATAGCCAATTATTTCTTTGAAAAAACTAGGATAGAATTTTTTTACTTATTTTTCCTTCGTAGGTATTTTATAAATTATCAAAATGCAAAAAATCAAGTAATTTTTAACATATTATTTACTGTTTTATATTAGTAATGTGAGCGATAAAGAAAAAACTCAGAATTTTCATTCTATTGTTGAAAAAGAAGACAAAAGAGGTGAAAACGCCAGATCCAATATAAGTCCACCATTTTGTATTTGACCGTTTATACTAGTGGGACAAATTAAAATTCATGTTAATGAGCTACAAACATTTCTTCAAGGAATTCATAATTTTCAGTTAAAAAACTTTTTCTTAGACCTGGAGAATGTAGATATTCATTAAATCTTTTGTCCTTAATTTGATGTAGGTAGCGCAGACCACAAAGTATTGAATGAGTACTAAATGGCAAACTTTCTTCACACGTCCAATTCTTAATAATGTTTAAAACCGTCGGCATTTTTATGGAGAAAATCACTGAAAACCCATTTAGTAAAGTCGCACTTCCCACAACCGATTTTCATCAAACTGGGAATTTTGGCAACTTATATAATTCTAATTAATATTATGTAGTTGACAGAATTGTATAGCACATTGTTGAATTGAAATAGCGCATTAAAGGAAAACATAACCCCACCACTCCCACAAAAGTTTCCTTAAATGAATTTTCCCGGAGAAGTTTGAAGAAAATCGTTGGAGCTGTTTTAGAGAAAATAGCAGATAACTAAAAATTACTTTCAGTAAAGCGCACTTCCGGTCATCCGATTTTCTTCAAACTTGGAATTTCGACAACATATTTAATTTTAATTAATATTATTTAGATGATAGAATTGTGTAAATAACTGAAACAGCACTTTAGAGAAAACGGTAACATTCCCCCCTTCCAGTTCCCTTAAATGAATTTTCCCAGAGAAATATTTCAAATAAAAGTTGTAGCTTTTTGTATGTGTAGTTGATATTTCAAGTACAAAGAGAATCGTTGGAGCCGTTTTTGAGAAAATTGCAGAAAACTGATATAACCATTTAGTAAAGTGGTATTTCCGGTTGATGGATTTTGTCCGAAATCTTCGTGTCTAATGCTGTGGTAGTACCTAAACGGATCTCAAGACTTGGGCTAAGGGGATCTCAAGACTTGTATTTCCGGTGGAATCACAATTTCGAAAATCTGGCACGATCTCAATACTTCCTCTTACTAATTATTAGTATGAACAATAAAGTAGTTATAATTTTTAGAACTTAATATTTTCATTAATGTGGAGTAAAAGTTGTTAGGTCTTTGTTGTTAACGAAAGAAGATGGAAAAATTAAAAATTTTTCCCAATTTTAAATTTATATTGATATCAAATTTAAATTGGGAGTAAATACATCTTCCTGTCATAATAATAAAATTAAAAAAAGTTTTATATTATAAAACATGTCGAAATTGCATTTACAATTGTTTTTGTTTTATGTGGATGATGTATTGATAATAAATAAAATACAAATTTCGGTTGAGAAATTCATTCGTATCTGAGTGAATACGCAGTTAAAAATATCGACAAATGGGGCTTTAAAATGAAGATTTTATATGATTAGTTTTGTAAGGCTTTTATCAAAATCAGAAATTATGCAACAACGAATGATCAGAGATAAATGACTGAATGAAAATTAAATAGATATAATTTCTGTATTTATTTTTGATTTATTAACCATAGAACCGTTTACCACGATAATATTAACTTCTGTTATTGTAATAATAAGAATTTTCTCGATTTTGTTAGAAGACTAGGGATTATGAATCCATATTCCGTTGGGTATAACCGGAATGCCATGACCTAGCTGTACATTCTACTTTTAATACATAGTGGTAAGGAGGCCATCGTAGAGTACGCCCATTTCCTAAGACGTGGCCCAAATCCCTTCAACATACCCTTAGTGAGAAAAAGGAAAGAGTAATCCCTGCACGGTATATACCATCCAGGTTCTAGCCTTTACTGTCCAGAATAACCCAACTCTAACAAGCTACCTCAGAGGGCAATAAGTTGAAGAAATATAACTCTAGTGAGTGAGAGAGAGAGAGAGAGGGTGAGATAGCAGCTCACACATAGTATGAAACGTGGGTTTGGTAGAAAGTAAATCTAGAAAGGCGATTTATAAGGAAATATTGCTTACATCTAGCCCAGCACTCTTTAGCAACTTGATACTCTAATAATGGTCAAACTAAATGATCAATATATTCTCCATAAATGTAGTTCCATTTTTTTAAAATTATATGTTATTATTTACAATTTGGCGATATAACCGGCTGAGCCTCTTTTTTGAATATATAGTGGTTTTCTACACTACTAGATACCGATTTAAAATAAATACACACAAAGTACTGACTTTCAATTGTTTGCCATTAACCTGTTTATTGGTAAAATAACTATGTAGGTCTATGATGGGCAAGACATACTTTTTTCTTTTTATGCCACAAATGCACAAGATAATAGAAATAAAATGCTTGCATCCTAAAGGATTTTAATATCAAATTAGAATATAATTATAGCTTTTTCAGTTGTTTTACATATTTATATTCAACACAGAAAAGTACAAAAAACAAAAGCATGTTACCTTGGTGAAATAGGCTGCCGCTAGATAGCGCTATCAGTATAGTGCCGGACAGTTTTGATTCACCGTTAATAGGGTAAGCTTGCCTACCCTAGCTTGCCTATCTCTTTGTATCTCTTTGTATCTCTAATTCACTGATTATTAGGGCATATAAATTTATTATTCATTTAATTTGGGTCATGACCGATTTCATCATTAGTGCCCTATATTTTAATGGTAATTTTAATAAAAAATATTTACCCACCATGGCTGATGAAATATTGCAATTTCTAATATTTTGAAATATGGTTTCATTACGACAAACTCATATGATATTTTATTGAAATATTCCAATAAAGTTTTGGTCTAGTTTTCGTGTAAAAACTGGGTGCTATGATCGCAAAGCCAGGAGTCTTCATCGAGATCTTTGTCAGGATGTTCATCGAAAATGTAACCATTGCATCTTAGATGAATTGAGAAATAGGAATGGTATATGTGTAAGAGTTCCCACATAGCTCCATAGCTAATGCTGTGATGGCTAACTCAAAACTTTCATACTTGCTTCCAGCATTGATTCATGCAGCATAATGAATAAATTTGAGGAGGTACAGATAGATGCAAACAGCCGTAGCGAATGTCCGAAAGGATAGACAATGGGATGCATAGCAGCATATTGACTTTGCAATCAAAATCGCCGTTTGGCAGACTTGGGTAATTTTATGATTTTGTTCAAGGGTTGCCAAAGATTCTGGGATTTAGTTCAATATTGTTTCTTTAATTTTAACATTAATGTTTCTTTAATGAACCGAAATTCTGGAGAGTGGGAACAGCGACATGAACATGGTTGAAGTGAATGCACAAATGTCAATCCCCCGATCTCTGCGGATGAAGTTCAAGCAGCTCTGCAAAATATGAAAAATAACACTGTTCCAGGCCCGGGGGATATCTCAGTTTAATTAATAAAGGCCGGCAAACAGGATTCGTTGGAAAGAATTGCAAGCTTTATGGCAATCTGATGACTAAGAGTGAACTTCCTCAAGCGTGGAATGAAGCCAATGTAATTCCTATCTTTAAGAAAGGAAATAGGAGTACATGTAAAAATGATGGAGAAATTTCGGTTATCTGCAGCTTCAGTAAACTGTACGGTAGGATTTTCACAAGGAGAATAGAAGCTAAAATAGTTAATTTTCTTCCTGAGGAACAGGCAGGTTTTCGAGCAGGAAGACCTTCCGCTAACCACTTCTTCGTCTTAATGAAAATTTTGTAAAAAAAGATAGCATTTAATAGAGTGGTTCATTTAATATTCGTCGACCTCATGTAAGCATACGACACTATGCCTCTTGTTAAGTTATGGGAAGCGTTCCAGGAAACAGGCCTAAGTCGATATCTTTTGCGCGCCATAAAAAGTACAAATCTGCACGAGCAAGAGTCCAAATGAAGAGTTTTGTAAAAGATAGTTTTCCGATCAAAGGGAGTAAATTAAGGATGTAACTTATCACCCACAATTTTTAATATTTATGTGGAACATGTGCTGGACCTATGGAAAAGGAAGTGCCTAGGTGTGGGGATCAGAGTTGGAGGTGACACTCTATATACTCTCCTTCATCATAGCGGGAGATGCCGGTGACGCGGCGTAAATGATGAAGAATTCCTCAAATGAGGATTGGAGGTCAGCAAGATTAGATTCGAACGGGGAGGGCGAGCCTCATTCCACTGCGACCTAGGAGGTCAGCAAACAAAAGACAGAATATATGGTTTGTGGCGAAATAGGGGTTACCTTAAAGATTGATGGTGACTGGCTGATTTCCCCGGTAAATGATTTCAAATATCTCGGGTTTTCAATTAATAAAATGGGAATCAGTGATGCTGGCCTTTTTAAAGAAAAGCCTGTCCGGTACGAACAGTGAGGGCACTGAATTCTGTCTTATCTTGGAAGGTTAACTTGGAAGTTAAAAGGAAAATATATCATGTCTTCATAGAAAGTAAGCCCACTATGTTCGGAATGCTGGACAGTTACAAGAAAACTAGAAAGAAACTCTTCTGGTCATGGAAATGGACTTCTGGAGGCGAAGATGTGGAGTCTTCAGATTGGAACATATCCTTTACGCAGAAATACGGCGGCGCATCGGCAATCTAGCAACATTATTCATGACGTAGAAACACGGCGGTTAATTTGGATGGTCATGTCATGAGGATGAGTGAAGAAAGATGGCCAAAAAATGCTCCAGTACAGGCCGGAGAAGAGGAGACGCCGCGGTAGGCCAAGGAAGTCATGGATGGACGCGTGACGGAGGCTCTAATGGCTAGAGGTCTACATGAGGCAGAATGAAAAGAGTACATTTTAGAGTACTGGAGGGAAATAGATTAGATTAGAGAATAGATTAGAGTACTGGAGGGAAACTCTTTTGGACAACGGGATGCACTAAACGGTGAAAATACCCATAAAAATAAAAATGTTTCTTTACACAAAACCCCTTATCCATAATTTCTTGTTCCCTGAACAAAATAACATGATCAAAACTTTATAACATTTGCGTTCTTTAGCTCAGGCCGCTTTTCTTTTTCCTGCGCATTCCAAAAAGCATAAAATAGCCAATCACATTAGAAAGCCAGAAACTAATTAGATGTTCACAAATTTTTCAAGAATAAACTTAATTTTTTTCTTAAGATATGTGTTTTTATTATATCACATGAGATGATTGTGTTATGTAAATTAAAGGTCAATACAGAAGGGAATACAATACACACCTAGTAATAATAAACTGTATTTACTATCCATAATTATATGAAATCTTAATAAAAGCAACAAATACTTTACTACTGCATAATACTAGAAAAAACACTTGAAAAAACTACTACTATGCTATGCTATTGACAATCGATATGTTTTGATATACATTTTAATAATGTGATTACACTTAATTCGCATCCAACTATAACTTATCAAAGTTAAACTGCCTGAGGGGCCATTGAAAAATGGGAACACGGAAACATACACTATATTGCAGAAACACTGCGGGGCTGTGACACTCTGATTTTCTTGGAGGCCCCCTCATAGATTCTCGGCAGAACAAAAGTAGAGCTAAGGAGAATTACTGCCTTAGTTATAGGGCATTTCCTTTTAAGGAAGCGTCTACATAGTATGGGTCTCTCTGGGGATACGCTCTGTAGCAAATGCGGCCAAAAGTACGATGCACCATTTCACCTTCTTGGAGAATGCGTGCAGACGATTCCTGAAATATAGACCCTCAACCTGATGCGGAATCCGGGATCAGAAATCTCATTCGCCTCAGTCCTGGCGTTTTTTAATGATACAGGTCTGATGTGAGATGTCCTGCGGGGTGCACATTAGCATTAGCATTAGGGAGTGAAAGCCTAAGTGCTGAACTCCCTATGGAGGCCCCGAGTTCTAGATTAGATCAAAGTTAAACTTCAGTAAAATTAGAACACTTTATTTTCTAAATTTACTGCTACCATAATTGCAACAGAAGGGCGAACCGAGGCTAGCAAATTGAAAGTTAGCCATGTTTTTAAGAAACTCAAATCTTTATTGGATAATATGTTAATAATTTTCTGCGGTGTTTGCGCTACACTGGAACAACAAAACATATTGAAAGACAAAAATATACTCTAGAAAGGTGTTGACAGACTGACATTTTTTTATAAGATTTTTTTATCTTATTCTTCAATAGAAATAAGAAAAGCATTATTTCCAATTATTAATAAATTGATTGAATATTGAATACCATGATATTGCAGTATCTATAAAGCTTTTTCTTTTTAATTTCAACAGAATCTGGTGAAGAAGAGCAAGGGAGTGAAATTAGGTGGTAAGTTTTGAAAGTTGAAGTTTTTCCAAGAAGGATTCTCAGTTTGACATGCTCATTGTTTGGACATTGTCAGTAAAGATGACATAAACAAAATTGATTTCCTAACTCTTCTGTTTCCTCCCTCAGTAGGCAAAGAAATAAATTTAAAAAATTATCCAATTATAAAAGTTTGGCAAACTGTCAACGACAAATTAACTTTCTTCTTGAGAAACCAATCATGTACCATAGTTGTTGACGCGCCTTAAATTAAAAAAAAAAATATTTTTCAATGTAGAATATGAAAATATTTTCCTTGTTAACCCATCATTTAAGAACCTATAGTTTTTTCATCCATGGTCATTAATAGCCGAAGCCATCTTAATACACTGTCTGCCCCTAGCAGCGCGACATTGCCCATCATTAATAGTGAACTACAGGAAAAGAAGGTCTGGCTGCAGTGGCTGGACTCAAACCTGAGAGCTCTCGCGCCATTTCCCCCCGCAGTTAGCTAATCCATCCTCATTTTGAGTTTGACAATCCTCAACGAGCTTGGACTTATTGAAATGGGAAATCACATGGTGAATTGGCCACTGTTTTCCAGGCCACCCGCTATTCTTTGTAGTGTCTCGGATGAGCGGGTACTTAACTGTAATTTGAAAAGGGTTTGTATCTGCTCGGATAGTCAGCATGGTCGAAGGCACCGAATTCTTGTGTCTTCACCTCTAAATTAGTACTAGATTGTTCTAAAGGACTGGAAGAGTTATACTCTCCAAAGGATGTTGTTCTCGTCTGGATACCAGATCATATGAATGTCTGAGGGATTTAGGAGGTGGGTTCAGTGGTTCTGAGAGCCTATTGTTGGCCTGACTTTGAGCACATATCTGTCGAACTTCCAGAAATTGACAGTTTCACAGCATTCTTCCCTATGAATGTGCTCAGTCAGTTGTCGACAGTCGAAGATAGTCATTAGGGGCCCGGATAGGACTAAGAGGGAGATGTTACTGTGTCTTTCAAGGACGTCTCTCTGGCTTCTGATCAGATCCGTTAATTATGGTTTATAGAGAGCTGTCTAAGTGATGTGACCTATGCCAGACCCCTTTTGTTGAGTTTGTGAGACAGAGGAACAAACACCAAAAGCAAGAATGAGAGAGAGAAAGAGTGAAAGGCTTCTAAAACCAACTTTTTCTGATTTAGGTATCTCCAACTGACGAGGTTACCGGTACTAATTATCAAAATGTTGATGCGCCTTAACAAAAAAAAAAAAAAAAAAACATATATATATTAATAATTCCCATAAGAAATATATTATCCCATAACTCATCTTATAATATAATACTAAGATCTTTTTAAAAAATGAATATTGGGTAATCTGACTGCGTCATCTTATATAATTAATTACTTAAGATACTATTTTTAGTATTAAATTTCATCTTCTCAATGGATGATAACAAAGCATGATTGGTTCTATAAAAGAAAAAGTAATAAAAATAAAAATCGAAGAATGAGATTTGGTTTAATTAGATTGTAAAAAAAGGGAAGATGGTTTAGCAAAAGGATTGTCAGAAATAACTGAGCTGGGCCCGCCGCTTCCACTTTTAACAGCCTATGTTTGGACCCTTTTCATTAATTGTATATAAACCTCTTGGGGACCTATAGTATATCTTCGCCAACAATCTTAATCTGAAGACATTTTATTACATTTTTTTTTTTTATTACATTTTATTTTTTTTAAAAATAGTTTAGAATATATTATTTATATTATAATATTCGTGTCTTATTTGTCCCCTTTATATATAGTTATTTAAACAATTTAGAGAATCGGAATTAGCACAATGGTACCGCGCTGGGTTAGAATTGATCAGATGTTCATCATTGCCTGCACTTACTGCTGTAAGAGGAAGTATTACAATCGTATCCGATTTTCAGAAATCGGGTTTTAACAGGGAATATATGTTTGGAGGTTTCCTAGGTGCACTAAATCAAAGGTTTGTAGCGGATGTTCTATATCACAGTGTGTTTGTGTGAACAAAATATCTTAAAAATTAAAATCGCAGGAGAACAAATTTGATATTCTGTGTTAGTTACCACCACTACCGCATCTGACACAAAGGTTTTAGTAAAAAATTCACCAACCGAAAGTGCGACTTTACTGAATATTATTTTCAATTTTCATGTTATTTTTTTTCTCAAGCAGTAGTTTCAACGTTTTTCTTTATACTTCCAATACTATTCTGCCTATCACTTTTTTGTTTGAAACAGTTTTTCCAGGAAAAATTGAATTTTTAAAGAGTTGTGGGTAAGCTGCAATCTTAAACTTTTCTTTTAAAGCTTCAATTTAGTAAAATATATCGTGCTGATACCTGAATAATAATAATAATAATAATAATAATAATAATAATAATAATAGGTTACATTTAAAGTATTGCTTAAACTTTCAAATTTGCAGAAAATCGGTTAACCAGATATACGACTTTGATGAATAGATTTTGTAAGATTTTTTTTAAAATTTGCTCGAAAGCGATCCAATCGATTTTTTTTTAGACTTGGAATATTAACAGCTCCAAACACAAGACCTAACACTTTTATTTGACACATTATTCCTAAAAAAAAAAAAAAAACTGGTGTGAAACTCACACAACTTTCTCTTACTCCAGTTCTCCAAATTATAATTGGACAGCTTTTATAGTTTGTGTACCAAATTTAATAAGATTCGTCGAAAACTGAAAAAATTGTTCAGTAAAAGCGCATTTCCGGTTTACTAATTTCCTTGAAACTCGGAATTTTGGCCATGTATTTATTTCTAATTAATTTTGTTTGGATGATACAATTGGCTAATCAACTGTGATAGCACTTTAGAGAAAAATATAACCCCACACCTCCCCTAAAAGTGCCCTTAAAAAAATTTTCCCAGAGACATGTTTCAAATAAAAGTTATAGATCTTTGCATGTTTAGTTTATATGCCAAGTTTCAAGAAAATCGTCGGAGCCATTTTTGAGAAAATTGCGAAAAAAGGGAAAAAATCATTTAGTAAAGTGGTCAAGTAAACGCACTTCCGGTCATCCGATTTTTTCAAACTCGGAATTTCATCAACACATTTAATTCTAATTAATATTATTTAAATGATAGAATTGTATAATAAACTGAAATAGCATTTTAGAGGAAATCTACTCCCCCCCCCTAAAGTGCCCTTAAATGAATTTTCTCGGAAAAGTGTTTCAAATAAAAGTTATAGCTCTTTGTATGAGTAGTAGATATCCCAAGTTTTAAGAAAATCGTCGGAGCCATTTTTGAGAAAATTGCAAAAAAGTAAAAAATCTAACTAGTAAAGTGGTACTTCCGGTTGAGGAATTTTGACAGATAACGTATTGTCAGATCCCATGGTGACACCTAAACGGAATATCAAGTTTCAACTTTCTACGGTTTTTCGTTTTTGAGCTATGCTGTTCACACATACACACAACACACACACACACACACACACACACACACACACAGGCAGACACACACACACATGGACCATTTGCTAAAAATTACTTTTTTGGACTCAGTGGACCTCAAAACGGATATTTCCGGTAAAAACTCGATATCGAAAATTTGACACGATTACAATACTTCCTCTTACTAGGAGTAAGAGAAAGTAAACATGGATTTTCGGGGGAGCTTCTAGAGATTTGTGACGTTCGATTTCAGTGATGTTCGGGTGTAATGATAGCATTATTGCTATTCGGATGTTCCGGCCTACAATGTAATTCAATACAATGTCATTCTATCTGCCTTGTGTGCCAGCATGTAGCCCCCATTACCGTCTATATTTTTGTCAGGACAACTTTGTGAACAATGTTCCAAAATTGAAGAAAATTTATTACTTTTATGATTGTATTAACTGCATTAAGAGAAAATCGAGTGAGCATTTCTCACCTGATATTTCATTGTATTGTTATTGGCTGAATATTTTCTTAAATTTTTTTCCTTTTTTTTAAAAATATTATCTCTTTTATACAGCAAAATGGCGAACAGTTAAAAAATACATAAATAGTGCAAAAGTGAATACAAAAAAAAAAAAATAATAATCTAAAAAAAAAAATGAATGTGGTCTTAAATCGTCTTAAAAAATAATAAACGGAAAATCTAAAGATCTTCATATGCATAAAAGGTGTAATAGTAGGTAGAGAGAGAGAGAGAGAGAGAGAGAGAGAGAGAGAGAGAGAGACAAAATGACAGGACCATTCTCTCGGACTGGAGTGAGAGAAACCATATAAATACAACGACGGGAGAAAGAACGAAAACAGTTCATACTACGGAGTTCATACAGCCAATCACTACGTGTCATTACCCTTTACCACTCTACCATACTCTATCATTTCAATCGTAAAGTCCAGGCAATCAGTGTTATTTATCATATTATACAATGTTAACCATATTCTGTTAATTCATTCTAACCAGACCATATCTCTCCTCCAACAACCCCAATATAAAAATGACAGGACCACTCTCTCGTACTGGAGTGGGAAAAATCACATAAATACAGCGATGGGAAACAAATAGAAGAACAGTTCGTACTAATAAGGTCACTCGCCAGTCACTCTGCTTGTCATTATCCTATTCCAGTTTACCATACTCTATCTTTTCAAGTGTAAAGTCCAGGCATTCAGTGTCACTTATCATATTATGCAGTGTTAACCATATTCTATTAATTCATTCTAACCAGACCATATCTCTCCTTCAACAACCCCATCATAAAACGATAGGACCACTCTCTCGTACTGGAGTGGGAAAAATCACATAAATACAGCGACGGGAAACAAATAGAAGAACAGTTCGTACTACTAAGATCACTCGCCAGTCACTCTACCTGTCATTATCCTATTCCAGTTTACCATACTCTATCTTTTCAAGTGTAAAGTCCAGGCATTCAGTGTCACTTATCATATTATACAGTGTTAACGATATTCTGTTAATTCATTCTAACCAGACCATTTCTCTCCTTCAACAACCCCATCATAAAACGATAGGACCACTCTCTCGTACTGGAGTGGGAAAAAATCACATAGATACAGTGACGGGAAACAGATAGAAGAACAGTTCGTTCTACTAAGGTCACTCGCCAGTCACTCTGCCTGTCATTATCCTATTCCAGTTTACCATACTCTTTCTTTTCAAGTGTAAAGTCCAGGCATTCAGTGTCACTTATCATATTATACCGTGTTAACGATATTCTATTAATTCATTCTAACCAGACCATTTCTCTCCTTCAACAACCCCATTATAAAGGTATCTAATTTAGGTTATGAAGGGTTCATTAAATATGAATTACCTTCTATAGAATACAATGGCTTTGATTGTTTCAACCTAATTATTATTAATATAATCTAAACTAAATCCCCGGCGTAGCAGCCTAAGACTTTAGTTATATATATGTATAAAAGAAAGCCCAATGCTCACAAAACGGCGACTTTTATTGGGAGGCCTTGGTTAGAATGCTGCAGTCGTTTCTCTGGCGTTTACAACCAAGGTTCGCTAATAACCGTAGCTCCACACTTTTATTTACGATGCTGGGTCAAAACAATGTTGGAAAGCCCTTAAGGGAATCAAACTAGGACTACTCGGGGAATTAAAGGGGCATGAGCTAGGCACTATGGCCAAAGCGGGGGTGTTGAATTTCTCATATTAATTGTGAATCTGAAATCTTTAATTAGAAACTTTCAACGGAAATAAACGCCTATCCTAAATGGTGCAGAAATATTTTCAAATTTTCATTAAAAAATAAGTTTTTCTTTTCTTAAACAATTTAAAAATAAATCTGCTATTGTTATTGATTTCCTGTTTACAATATCTGTTTGCGTTGTTTGATTTTTTTTAGATAAACTTTCCTTCTTTCCTTTTTCCGTAAAGGAAACTAAGAATCATACAAATATTTATTTCATGGCTAACTTTGACTTTTCTTGGCTGGCACCTAAGCCATGGAGATATTTTATTGAGTCATGTTTATAACCAAATTACTCGATTCCCATCGCCCATGATTCCATAATACGTGGAAAAAACAAAACAAGAACTAAATACTGCGAATACTATCATCAAAGCTTTCGTATATCGTGTGTATTCACATGTCTGATAAAATAACCGCAGATATATTCTGTGCATGCTTTCGCAATTATATTGCATATTTAGGTTCTGGTAAGATGCTGAATCAAACAGAAATGACGAAAATTAGTTACTTTTCAGCTTGAGGGATATCTTGAACTTTTCCAAAGCTATGGAATAAATTGGTGGAATATAGCAATTGAAATATAGGATGAACAATTCTTACGAATTCGTTAATCTTAATAATAGAGGTTACTTGCAATTAATTATTAAGTGGTATCGCTTATAATATTATTTCTATTAAATTAAACTTGAAAGTCATAAATAAACTCAATTCTGCTTTATTTGTAATAATTACGAGTTATTTTTGTTATACTTACTCATAAGTAATAACTAGTAAGTTTTATGCTTATGCCAATACATCAAAAGTGTAGCACATAATGTACGTGGGTTATGTAACATACTGTTAAACTTTGCTACATGTTACAGTCTTCCTTCATATGCAAAAGTCCCTTCATTCGTAATCAAAGCAGTTAGTAAAAACTAACTGTAGCTTCCCAATTTCATTTAAAATATCATGAATTGGGTCAACAGCGTTTAGTTCCGGTGAGTATGTCCTTGAGTTTTTTGTTTTTACATATAGAATTATTTCAATGAATGAATTGAATTCTGAGATTTTTTTTTTTTTAGAGTATAATGCAATGCGATCTGGAAGTATCAATTCTGGAGCCATCCCAGTGTTCTACCAGCCTCTGGGAAGTGTCTTTCTTTACAGATAACATGTCCAACTGTATGGAGGCTCCTAGGAAGAGATAATCCTTAAAACTGCAATGTTGGATTCGAACCCGAGAGTTTTTTTTGGATTTCTCCTCTAAAATGGGTAATCCAACCCTACTCGACTTCATCAGAATATTTCTGTCTCGCACCATATTGCCTTTTTCCACTTTTCGCGATCCAACGCGTCTTCTTCTGTCAATTCATATCCAGCCATGCTCTCGCTGACTTCATTGAAATGTAATTGGTGTGTGGTGATGTATGTTTGTAGCAGTAGTTTGTGTAGCACGAGCGGTTTTATAAAGGGCTTGTGTGTATGTAAGTTTGAGAAAGAGCGAGAAGTATTAGAAATAATCAAGAGATCACCACTGTTAACAATAAATATATTCTCTTAAAATAACAACTACAAGTTATTTGTAATTAATGTAAAAAGCTTATTAATACATGGAAACTAGACTCTTGTGTTATAACTTATAACTGGCACTGATGCTAAGATAGCGATTCCTAAATCAAGTGTTGTAGTTGAAGAATACAGACTGTCCTGAAAGAATGACTTCTAATTGTTAGTTCAAATCTTCCCCTGTGAGAAGGGGTAGACAATGCTAACCGAGTTCTATGAACTCTAAAAGACAATGGCGGTCTTCTACCTGAATAGTCCCTTTTGCCAGCGAATGTTACATTTTCTTCATAATTTTGATAATTTCAAATGAAATATATTTTTATATTTCTGGCATCCATCACATCATCCATCCATTTTCTTCTAGGTCTTCCCATTTTTCTGTTCCGTTTTACCTCCCATTGTAAAACCTCTTTCGGCAATCTTCCATTTTCCATTCTTTTTACGTAGCCAAACCATTGGAGCTTCTGCTTTTCTATTGTCTGGAGGAGGTTGTCCTTTGTTCCTAAAATCTTTCTAATTTCGGAATTCTTCACTTTTTCCCTTCTCGATTTTCTAACAGACCGTGTCCAAAAGTCCATTCGGTTGCTAGCAGTTTCTCTCTGTACTGCTTTGTTATGGTCCCGTCTGAGCCCCATATGTTGCTATAGCTTGGAATATTGCCTTAAAAATATATTTTTTCGTACTAGAAAAGATTTTGGTACTCCATACAGCTGGGTTGAGCATGGCTGTGACTTTTCTTGCCTGCCCAATTCTTTTCAGCACATCATTAACACAGGTGACACTATTATATATTATTGATATCAGGTACTTGAAATAGTTGACTGTTGTAATTTGAACATCACCTACTATTACTGGGTCCCCCCTTCTGATGTGGCTAGGTGCTCTGTTTTTTCCATATTTATCTTTAGATCCTACTTTCCATACTGTTCCTTTAATTTTTTGAACATATTACAATGTCCTCTCTATCTTAGGCCAAGATCACTAGATCGTCCGCAAATAATAGACATCTTGCTGATTTTAATACCCATTTTTAAACTTTTCTTTTTCGATTCCGAGTGAGCGACATGTAAGTATATTTTAAAAAGTGTGGGTGATAGAGCACATCTCTGTAGACGGCCTTTGGAAGAAGTGAATTTATTCGAGAAAGAAAGACCTACTTTTTACCTGAAGCATGTTCCCCTGGTATATTTTTCGAATAGCAAAAATCAATGGTTCTCCTATTCTAGCCAACTTTAGCGCATTCCTTAAACGTTTCCTAGGCACAGAATCATACGCTTTTTCGAGGTCGACAAATAGGGGTTTTAAACGCTTTCGATATAAACAATACTTATCAGTAAACAACAAGGATGACAAAAAATGGCACATTCTTCTTTTTTTATTCATTAATTGTTAATATTAAATTGACGATTTAAATATGTAATAAAGTGTTTTATACAAAAAAAATAATGAAAAAGTTAATTCAATTATGCCCGAAGATATAATAAGATTAAAAATTTTATTTTGAAAATGAGTAAATATTTATTTCAACCATGGTGTACCTAATGCTTTTTTTAAATAAATAAAATTATGGCTTAATCTTCTGCTTCATAGATTTCATCGATACCACTGGGCACAAATGTGAGTTATTATTAATCCACTGAATAAACTTTTAATGTTTATTGGCTTATATTTTTAATAAATGTGGTTAGACACTCACTTGACTTTCTCTTAATGCAATTTATATAGTGTAATTTTATTATTGACAAAATAGGTTCCAAATTGGAATATTTACTAAACTATAAATGAGATTTGAATGTCAGTGTGGCTAGAAAACTGCTCAGATGAGGTCCCTTCATCGAGAATGTGGAAGCATATCTAGGAACTATTATCTCATAAGGGAAACGCTGGCCGATCCTGAAAGTTAATTAGCGGCTTCAAAAATAAGAATTTTTAATTCAGTTGTATTTTTAATACAATTAATTGTATTAATTCACTTGACATTTAATAACCTCTAGTATTACAGTGAACAATATCCGCAACTTGACAACATTCATTATCTTGGATTAACATATTAATTTAATTCAAGTTAATTTCTGCAGGAGTATACATGGCTGGGTCCGCAATACTGGGTAACATCTATGATTTTATCCTCATATCATTTTGTTGGTTCTGACTGGTTTCCCGGATTTTCATACATCGTCAGAGTAAGGTGTGCAATCAGTCGTGTAAAGTGATAACTTAAATTTATATAATTTATCACAAACAACACTGATTGATTCACCTACACATTTAACGAAATAAATGGTCGCCGGCACATTTAACGCAGCTGCGCTCTAATTCGCAATAGTTTTCACTGTGGCTTTAACGCTGTCATCTAACATACTGCAACATTTTTCCTCTCAACTAGCTACTGCAACTAGTTCTAAGTGGGTTCGTTTAGATATAATACTCTAAACTTCAATAAGACAAACACCAATTTATTGTTTTACATAATAAATAACACAATACAAACTTAATAATAATTAATTCACAGTTTAAACCAACAAAAGTTCACTTTGTTCACTTTTTATACACTTTTCAAAAACGCACACTTCGTTTGTAATAAGAATCTCTGTAAACTCTTTGTTGTCCCACTATTTATGCCTGTGCAGAAGGGTATAGAATGTTATCGATTGTTCTAGAAAGGGCTAGAGCGCGCCACCAGCGCTTCCTAGCGGCCATTAGGAGAACTTGAGGTACCTGCTTTCTCTCCTAGATGGCACCAGTGGCTGCGTTACAATACTGTGCAATTTCATTAGTTTTTTAGTTTTAATTCAACGATTAGTTTTTTAAGTTCAAAATGTGGTTTAATTGAAATATTTTCTTGCCTTGTTCATTTTTTATTAAAGGTTACAGAATAAAGTGTTGGTAACTTGGTTCTGTTTTTTAACTTTATTAATTTTTGTTTTGTTTTATAATTTAAAGCATACCAACAACTATGGTAATTGGTACCCGGAGCTTTCTCAGTGCACTGTCTGCCTCCGGATAGTGTTCTCTCGTTTTACAGATAACACTGCCCATTTACCGGACAGTGAACTGTGTAGAGGCTCCTTGGAAGAGAAAATCTAAGAGAAGACTCAAACCCGGGTTCTCCGCGTTGATAGTCCCATGGCTAATCTGTTCCCTATTTTTATTAAATGTTTCACACGTAAGTTTAATTCTCTTAGAGGTTCAAGCAGTACTTGATTAGAATTAGAAAAAGATATATCTTTGATAATTACAACAAATTATTGGGGTGATGGTGAAGTTGTTCGCATCTGAGATTGTTCTCTTACATGTCCCCTGGATATCCAATTAAACGAAAAAAATCATCAGTCGCCAGCGCAGCCTTTTCATATTGGGTAGCGCGACGTGGAATAGCTGAATAGCCGATGTCATGGCGTAGGAAAAAAATTATATTATTATCATTACTGTGAGATTTATAGGTTACAGTTTATTATTATCATAAAATCCAGCCACTTTTGTAATGATTTTTAACGATTTTCTGGATATCTTGTAAAAATCTCTTGTTAATTTAGTGAATGTTGAACTTTGCAGGAATTATGGAGGTATTTTTAAAGTTTTAACTTGCTGTTTCAGTGTTATTTTCATTTTCAGTATTACCTGAGTAAGTGGGGCAATACTGTTCCCTGGCGGTCTAAGAGAAATATTTAAACAATATTTTTACCTTTTATGGAAGGTGTGTTTCCAAGAAAATATGTTTTCTTTTGTTATCCCCACTTGCGTAATCCATTTCAGCTGGTGAGTTAGCAGCATCACCAATTTGTTTTAACATGTTCTCAGTTTTTTTCACTAATTTCTTTTCACTCAGTTCACTAGCCATTGGACAAACACTCACAGATAACATCCTCATCATTAAATTGTTATTTTTTCCCCGAAAGTAATTAATAGTAGCAAATAAAAATACAGATATACTGAGAAGGACACAGTTCAAACATTTGAGCGCAACTCAGATAGAAATTAAGTCCTCAGTTGCAGCTGTATAGTATAGCTGGAGGGAGGAAATAAACACATACGTGTACCAGACCAATTCTAAAATCTACTTTTTGGGAATCAGGGAACTTCAAAGTATGTATTATATGTCAATTGAAAATTTGCCATGATTGCAATAGTTAAAAATTCCTCTTTTAGCTAAAAATAAAGAATAAATTTTGCCAAATACATAATTTTCATAGACAATAGTTGATGTATTGTGTCTAAAAAAAAAAAAGAAAAAAGTTGAAAATAAAGTTACTTGCTATTTCGCTTGCTTTTTAAATTTGTCTTCATTTCACAGTATCATTCACTTAATTATAGAACATGTAAATTTCTCAAGTACAAGTAGAACAATATTTTTCAAGTAACTTTTCTTTTTTTTTTTTTTTTTTACTTTCTATAACTTCTGGTAAAAGGAACTACTGTGATCGTGTCAAATTTTCGTTATTGAGTTTTCACCAGAAATACACGGATTGAGGTCCCCTGAGTACGCAAAATTGGTCTATGTATATATAGGATGACCTCTGTATATATAGGAGTTATATGCTCCACCCACTTTTTTTTTAAACGGTGGGAAATTTCGAAAAAATAGAAAACACGTATTTAATCATTTTTAGTCTAGTTTATTTTCAGTGATTGATCCATGTTTTTATACCCCAATATCCCGAGATACAGCATCCAACTTCATTTTTTAGATATCCCCACAAAAAATGGACAAAAAATGCACAATTTTATGGACTGATGAATCAAAGTTTACCAACAATGGCCTTCTTACTCGTTGGAACTTTAGAATATGAGCAGAAGAAAATCCACGAGTTACCTTCGCCACACGCCATCAGGTTGTTTTTTCTACAAACGTTTGGTGTGGAGTTTGAGGAAATCAACTAATCGGCCCATACTTCTACAGAGGGAACTTAACTGGTGAAAGGTATCTAACTTTTTTAAGAGACATTTTGCCAGTTCTGCTTGAAGATGTTCCTCTAAAACGTCGGTTAGATATGTATTTTCAACAAGATGGTTGCCCGGCACATAATACGAGAGTTTTTCGACGTTACCTGGACAGAAATTTCCACGAAAAGTGCTTAGGAACTCATGGTCCGATCCAATGGCCACCTCGACCTCCGGACTTAACCCCAATGGACTATTTTTTGTGGGGATATCTAAAAAATAAAGTGTACAGTAACCTTAATTCCGTGGCTTCAGTCGAAGATATGGAACGTCGAATAACTCTCTAGCCTGCCTAGATGTTGACTTTGCCACCTAAGTGCTGCTACAAACAGAGCGTGGGAGTCCAGAGCTTTGGCTTGCCTATCCGTTGATGGTGCCCAGTTTGAACAGCTTCTTTAAAGAAAAAATAAGGTAATTTTGACATTAAACTGAAATTTGTTTTTCATATTTTAAATTACCATAACTTTTGAAAAACCTAACCGATTTTAAATTTTTTTTTTTTAATTTTTTTAGAGGCTCAATTACTATAAAAATATGCAAAAAAAAAATATAATGTTCCATTTGAAAAAAAAAGTTGGATGCTGTATCTCGGGATATTGGGGTATAAAAACATGGATCAATCACTGAAAATAAACTAGACTAAAAATGATTAAATACGTGTTTTCTATTTTTTCGAAATTTCCCGCCGTTTGAAAAAAAAGTGGGTGGAGCATATGCATATAACTCTGGTCACCCTGTAATATATATATACATATATTGCAGAAAGTTTAAACTTAATATTCCTTTTGGTTACCAGCGTGTGATCCGACAGTAAGTTATCTGTCAAAATTCCATAACCGGAAGTACCATTTTATTGAATAGATTCTTCAATATTTTTTGGGCAATTTTCTTGAAAACAGTTCTAACGGTTTCCTTTAAATTTGACTGTTATTTTAGTTAATTATAACAACTCTATCGGCCTATTTAATATATTAATTAAAATTGTGTTTTCAAAATTTGGAAAGAAAATAGGTTAATGTGTTTTTGCAAATAGGTTTTTTTTCAGTTTTCTACGATTTTCAACCACTTTCAAGTTTCATTACGCTTGCTGTACTAACCATACTTACAGAGATATTCACTTCTGTTTGTAACTTTATTCCGAAAAAATTGATTTTAGAGAGGTTCTAGGCCCCCCTCAAAAAATATTGAAAAGTACTGAACATTTAAAAAAAATTATAAAATTATAATTATAACTACGTAAGAGAAAGTCGTTGATGTAAGAGAAAGTCGTGTGAGTGTTTCACACGATATTTGATTGCGAGAAAATGTAATTGTTTCAATAAACTAGTGTGAACTTGGTTCACTAAAATTTGTTGAGCATTAAATTAAAATTAAAATTATTACCTACAATTTAAGTTTTTCTTATTTATTTAACTTTGTAATTGTTTAAATTACATACATTGTTCTTTAACTAGATGAAATATTTTAGATTTTCATCTCTTTTAACAACAACAAATTAATTAACTTTCATTTTCTACTTATCTTATGGTACAACTCAGTTTTCATGTTTATCTCACAATTTCCGTTTCACTGTCCCTTTTGTTCGTAAAACTTCCACAGATTTAATTATATTGTTAACCTACATTGATTAGTGCCACAAGGGAATTTAATATATATAGTATAAACTTGCCAGCCAACTTTTCTTTACCCATAATATCGTTTGAATACGTCCAATATGTTGTTTATCTGGTTATAGTTTCAAACTTTCATCTTTTTTTTTTTGGCTTTTTATAAATTTTTATTTTTTAAAAATGAACAACTATTCTTAGAAACAAGAGTAATCACACAAATTAAGGAAATATCAGGTTGCAAGTTTAAATATAACTTAATGAAACCTTATTATTGAAGTTTTTTTTAATTACTGTACCTATACTACACCAATTATTGTACAAATTATCCAGTACTACAATACTTTATTAGAACAATTAATTTTTTATAATCCTTTATAATTGAAAAAAATGTTTATCATTTAATAATAACAAAATAATCAATTTCATATATCATTTAATTAATCAGGTTATTATTGTGGTTGTATGTTGCACTGGGATCTGAAAAAACATTTCAGAAGTTTATAGAAAACTTAATTCGAACGCAATATTTCCACTTATATATAAAAGTATTTGTTGACCGTTGATGAATTATAAATTATGAAGAAATTTGGTGAGGATCGGTCAAGAAAGAAACATTCAATTATGCCAAAGTTTCGACAGAGTTTCTTGTCTTTATCAAGGCTTTAATATATAGATAGTCGTTGTGATGGATGCAAGAAACATAAAAATATATTAATTTATAAATAAATCAAAATTAAGAAAAAGATTGACATTCCCTTGCAAAAGGACAAGCCCAGGTATAAGAAAACAGTTACTGGCACGGTTCAAGAACAATTATGGCATTGTACTACCCCTTCTCCTCAAAGGGGAGGAATTGAAGAAACAAAGAGAAGAGATATTTTAAAGAGACTTGTGCTAGAAATCAAGGTGGAAACATCAGAGCTATACCAGTATTAAGTTATATGAAATTATTATAAGCATTTATTGTGATAATCTAAAGTAACTTAATTTCTCTTGGAGAATATATTTAATTTACTGTTCCAATATGTTCTTAATTATTCATATACTTCTATCTCTAACAAACATACAAGCCCTTTTTCTACAACACCGCTCGTGCCACTACAAACTCAACACACCAATTACATTAGATCGTGAAGATTTGGAGAAAGAATTTTTAAACACATATATTTGTTTCATCGCGGAAACATAAAAACATGTTTTTTATGTTTCTGTGATGTAACAAATGTGTATTTTTAAAAAAAATTTTCTCCACATCTTCTCGACTATCTATATATTAAAGCCTTGATAAAGACTGGAAAATCTGTCGAAACTTTGGCATAATTGAATGTTTCTTTTTTGACCGATCCTCACCAAATTTCTTCATAACATTTCCTCTTATAGCAAAAATGGAAATCAATTCTATTCCAAACTATAAGTTTTATTACTTAATAAATTTAAAAGAGAAGGCTAGACTTACACCGATTATAGGATTTTTTCAGTTTTGGGTCATATTATTTCTTATAGTTGTGTTGTCCAGTATAACTATAGTTGTAGATTTGCTTGATTGTAATATAAAATATTTTCAACAAATAGATTAACGCTTCAGTAATAACTTACATAAAAACAAAACATGAGCGTCCATATTAAAACTCTTTTCTCTTTTCTCTAAGGCGTCAGTTGGAGAATCTGTGAGTGTGAGTGTGTGTGTGAAGAAGGGGAGCATGAGAATGAAAATTCAATAGTCTGGGAATGGAAAGGACACGCAAAAAAATGCGGGAATCCAATAATAGTGGTGCGATAGAGGCGGTCAAGCGCGCCGTCGGAACGCATCTAACAGAATGGGTTTAAAGAAAGAAGTGGTTAGGTTATAGCACTATTTCTCCCTTGTTCATTGCTGTAATCGGACAAATATATAAAACTTTTATCAAATAATAAATATTATTTTGTTTAAATAAATATTTAAAAAAATTCTTATCATTAATATAATTTTTTAAATTAATATTAAAATATTTTCTTATATATATAAAAAAAAAAATTAATTATCTCACAATTTATTTGAAACTCGAAAGCCGATTCAAATATAAGAAGAGAAAGTGCCTTAAAAAAAACAACAAAAAACGGAAAATAAAATGAGAATATTTATGCTTAAAATTAAGTTATTTTAATAAATTGCATTGTTATTATTTAAATTATAAAAGAATTTCTTTCTGTCAATATTTTAACACAAAATTTTCTTCGCATTCATTTTTTTGTTTGAAATTATTAAAGTGTAACTATGGGGGGCTGGCACGTTGAAATGTGTTTTTATAGAAATAATTAAGATGAACTCCTCCTTCCTCGGCTGTTTAATAATTATTCTGAATGGATTAAAATAATAATAGCTATGACAATTAATTAATATAGTTCGACAACCTTTAATAAATTTAGACTCAGTTGTGATGTCACGATTCCCTTATCATCAGCCAATAGATCTTTCTAGGTTGTTATACCCAATAGTAACGTTAAACTATTGTCTCTTGTTTATGATGGATTTACAATGCATAGCTCAACGTTGACGGTCACATTACGAAGAATACTGCCACTACTGATTGACTGAGGTTTCTTTGTAAACTCGATGTTATAACATTCATTTATTTTAAAAGATCAAGCGTGAAATTATTACTTTCTCTTATCGTAATTAATAATACAATTATAATTAACAAATTTTCTTCCTAACAGAATATTTTTTCAACATATAGTTTATCTTAATGTTTCACATAAATATATTGGCTATTGGTGTTCATTTTAGTTCTCAGTAAACTGCAGGAAATCTAATGTAATATCGCCCAGACTTCCCTTCTAAGAAAAATGTTAAAAATAAAAGTGATAGATTTATAGTGAAGTTAGCATTCCAAGTTTAAGGAAAACTGTTTAGCAGATTTCTTGAAATTGACGAAAAAATTAGAAAGGTAAAGTAGAATTGTCAGAAAGTGAGATAGCCAGTAAACTTGGAAATCTAGCAGTACATTTAATGGGGGGGCCTCATAATTATAAAGGCAAGATAATCTTATATTTTACTGAAGTGCTATTCCGGCGGAGGTGAACATAACGTCACAGCTCCCCACCAACCCCCAAGAACCCTCAAAAATTAATTTTCCTGAATAAATTATAATAAAAAGTCGTATAATAAGTTAAAATAAAAAGTCGTCTATGTGCATAGATAGAGTACACAGAGAATCGTTGACGCCGTTTTTGAGGAAAATTGCGTAAACCTGAATGAAAAAAAAATCAGTAAGTTGTACTTCGAGGATTTTGTCCGGAGTCAAGCATCAGTCATACAGCCCGAATATTGAATGTTGAATGCAAGATTAAACTTCTTGCAGTTTCTTCCATTTTTGAGATATTGTTCCAATTTTATATCAATGATTTTTATGTGATGATGAAATAAACAGACATACAGCAGGTAAAGATGTAGCATGAAAGTAGTAATAAAGTTGGAGTAAAAAAATGTTAACGAGGAATATGTTAATTATATTGGATAAATGATAAAGATAGATAATTTTATGAAATGATTATAAGTCATACATGGTTTCCCTTTAGTTTGAGTAGTTCAAGAGTTCAAAATAAATTTTTATTAAGAACATGATAGAGGAAGTGCTTTATAGCAGTAACATTTCCTGTCCCATGAGGGCCGTTATGAGATCGGTAAGCATCCCTAGCAGAAAGTTAACTGCCTGCGTTGCCCCCTTGCCCAAACTACCTTAGTATTCGCATCAAAACTTGAGCGGGTGGAGAGCCAACAACAACAACACCAACAACTTAACCGATAAACCCCACCCCCAATCTCTCCACCTTCTTAACTGTCTCGCACAATTTACTTACAAGAGTTACCGTCAAGACTGGCTCCACTCCCAATAGTTGAACAACTTTGTCACTGCACACTACCAGTACCTAATAGGTAGTGCTAGCGAAACTGCTATAAATCGTGCACATTATACCTCCGCATGAAACAAAACAAAACCTAATATTCTTTTTACTTTCCTTGAACTCGGTATAATTATCGATATTAGACATAATGTTTTTCCTAGTTTTCGAATTGTTTATTGTATTTATTTATAACAATGATAAATGAAATTCTTAAGTCCTAGTGAAAAATTCTCACTTTTAAGTTTGAAATTATCTAAGGCGATATTTGATTTTATAGTATCATAATCTTAGGATGATGCCCTAATAAATAAAGATTTTATTTTTTGGAACTAGACTTCCCACAATAAACTGTAGTTCAGTCGGTATTACCTGTGTTACTAAACTGGCTGAAGATCCTAATTTAGAAATAGAGAACTGAGTGATGAAGTGGTCTATTTTGGACCTTCCCCCGCTTATCCTAATATGTGGTTGTGCCATGTGCATAGAAAGAATTCTATTAAATGTCGGGGAACAAGGAAATCAGTATCATGTATGGAAATCTTACATTAACACTGTCGAGAATTTTTCGAGGTACGAGTACAATCGCACATTATGAATTATCCCCATCTAATATGCATTAAAAGAATTAAATCATGCCAGGGAACTAATTGCTGGCCACTAATTCAATGTATATAATTCCAAGGAGTTATTCATTTGCCTAATTAAGAAAAGGATAACGCAAACGAACTTTTAAACTGTGAACTGTGCTATTTCGTATAAATTCTATGGAAAATAAGTCAATTGGACATTATTAGGAAGGTTATTAAAAATTGAATGTTTCCTGAAGAAAAATCCATTTTACTTCCAAAAACGATTCAAGGATGAGAACCTGTTTAAAATATTCTTATGGCACAGTTTATAATCATATTGTATGATTGTATAACTAAAGATTTATTAGTTGAATATGTGGATGCAATGCTGGATAACATCTGGTATTTTATCCGTCGTAGCGTGGATATTTATTTTGTTCCTGACCGGTTTCGGATTTTCGTCTATAGTCAGAGCAAATTCACCAAGTTCGTGTAGAGAGTTCACTTCAACGTAATGTTTCTGTTACACTCACACTTGTTGGTTGCATATAAGTGCCAACTTATATATACCAATATATACATCACACAGTTTATCATTAATAAATCGCTTTTAATTGCATAGGCAGCGGAGTGGCATTTCTTAATTCACTCTTGGAACAAGCTTCATGTATTATTCAGTCGTGAGTTACTTACAAAGTTTTTAATGCGTCATTTTTGCGTTACAAGAAATAAAAAAAATGTTATAATCGTAAGGATTGCATTATCATTAAAATCACTTTAAGGAACTGAAAATTTGAATATAAAAATAAATTCATGCAAATATTGTGAAGTATTTATATAATTATCATTACTTCTGATGATATCTGTAACTAAGATAAAAATGACTAATTATCAAATATTTTACGTAAATAAGGAGATAGTTTTGGCGACAGGAAGTTGAACAACAATTTTTTTTCTTCTTATTCTTCTTCTTGGCTTCCTGTCTGTGCAGATTAGCCAGTGATGTAAATAAGGTTATTTATTCTCTGCCCAGTTTCTAGCAGTTTTCATGTATACCGTTTTAGCTCCGGCGTTTTAGCTGAGGCTGATGGTAACTTGAATTTTTATTTGCTTCTTATTTTCATATAATTAATTTGTTTTTATTTATAAAATTGAAAAATTGCCAAATATAATTCGTGGGTGGTGTACATTTTACTTTTACAAGAGCCTTGTATAATTTATCTCTATCCATTTGGTGACAATTACATTCTAGAATCAGGTGGTTGGCGTCGATGATTGATTCAGAAGGACATTAGTAGACTGGGTTGAGGGAGAAAAGTTATGGTTAAAACGAAGTCTGGTCATGATTGTAAAGAAACTTCTACTCCGTGTCAGTGAACCAAGGTTTTTTTTGGAATCGTCGACTGTAGGGCGCTGTAAAATTTATCTTAAAGGCATTTTGATTTCTCATACTCTATGGACCATTTCCTGTAATACTTACTTACGTTTGGAGTAATTCTTTTATATGTGAGGGTAATAACTTTTCGTAATTGAGATCCTCTAAATTTATTGCCTCCTTCGCCTTGGAGTCAGTTATTTCATTGCCAGATATCCGTGACTAACATAACCGCACAATTTTTCCATTAAGATCCGCTCTCGTAAGAAGATGAACAGTTTCGAGAACCATAAAGTCAGCGTTTAGATGCTCTTAGAAGGATTTCTTTTGAGATTTTGGCCTTTTGAGCCATTTACCTCCCCTACAATCAGTCATAAAACTGTTTTATGGCGATGACTCTAAATCATTTGCTATTCATACATTTTTTCCTTTATCGTTTCATAGGTATACACAACAGTAATATATAAAACAGTATATATAAAATACGATTCCTAGGGATGGTCATGAGCGCAGGTTTCAGATATTCTTAGTATTCATATAATACTAGTTACAACTCCTTGTAATTTCGTTTTAGATGTGTGATAAAAGAATTGAAATTCTATGAAGGAGAACAACACTTCTTGAAATTAAAATTACGAGTAAATATTAACTTATATAACAAACAACAACTATAAAAATAATAATACCTCACAGAATGATTGTGTGGAAAAGTATAATTGTCGTAACTAAATCAGAATGGTGGCCAGTTTGAAGTAAAAGTTCAACAATGAAATTATAATTTTATATCCAGTTTTATAATTTTTCTTTATTCAAAAAACACTGCCTTTCTCTCTTTACTTCTCTTTTAAATTTAATTAAAAAACTTTCTCATATTACAACGCAATTACCTCCGGACATATTTGTTGTAAAGAGGCGAAGAGGCGGGAACCGTGAAGTACGGGTAAATTGAGAACAACTTTATCATGATATTATATTTATGTAATAATTTCTGTAATCGACATAACACTCATTTAGCTCTATTATTCAATATTTATTTATAATTGTGCAAGATAAATTTTATGTTTATATAGGTTTTTCGTATTTTGGTGTGTTTTATGGTGAATATGTATGTATCTTATGTGTATGAATTTTATGTATGTATATACAATATATAAATTGTCTATACAATAAATGTAAATTATCTGTACATTATATATGTATGGTGAGTGTGTGTGTGTGTATTAAGAAATTATTAATATTAGCCAATGCCTGTAGACAAATTAAATCTTATGGTTGCTTGACTACAATTTAATACAATGTTTTGATTAATTAACCTCAGTTGCCTTCTTACCTTTAAACAGTCAGGATGATGAGAATAACAATATAATATTTATATAAGAAGTCACTTACAGTTATAATGGAGTTGATAAGGAGAGAAATAAGGATTGATTAATTAGACGAGATAAGAAGACACTATTATAATATAACTATAAGTCTACACAATTGCACTGGACTTGTAATGATATTATAGAATAAAGGGTTAGAGTAGAATTATGACACGATGCGATGTCTATGGTTGAATCTCATAGATAGATGTCCAGGTCTCACACTAGCTTATATACAGGTTTTCCCCCCTCTAGCCTGCTTAAGTGAGAGAGTACCAGAGAGAGTTTGTTTTCTCTCGGTCGGGCTTGTGTTCTCTCTCTTGCCGTTACACAGTTACTTACTACCAGGCTTTTTTTTGAGCCCTGAATAAAAGGATTGTAAGGTGTATTAGAGGTGTTTTCCTTTCTACCCTTCCCCGAAGGCATTAAGAGAGCTGCTCCAACTCTACTGAGCCGCCATGGGCAATCCAGTTTCGTGACAGTATATTATGTATGTCCATCGATTATAGTAATCAAAAAGCAAATAACTGGGTCTTTGTTTAACGCCTAATGAAACACATCTGATGCTAAATTCTTCTGTGGCCTAAAGGGGTTGGCGCAGAATAGTTAGTGGAATGAGAGCCATGTCCCACTTCAGGAAAGTTTAAACTTCCTCATGCATTGTGTTGTTCAGCATTATGCCAACCAATACACCGGAATGTCAGCATTTTGAAATAAGAAATAAAAAACAAAACAATCAGACCCCTAACATTTGCCATTTTAGTCTACCCAAGTCCATGATCACTCTCGATGCCTTCTCTTCGATGACTCTAAATATACTTTGTAGAGTCTTGTACCGACCATTATACCCAATAACCTAGCTGCGGGTTTGCCTAATTTCTTCCCTAAATACCCTTCTCTAATTTCATAGGCCGTTCCACATTCTCCCTTACTCTGGATAGTAAATTTTTAGCGCCAAACTTAAGCCACTATCCCCCTTCCAAGAAGCTATACGCCTTATAACCTGATTCAACCTAATTTGTGCCAGTTTCACATTCTTCCCTGAAATTAACACTGCCACATCATCCGCATACGCAACTAGGCACACCTCTTCTGGCGTTCCTTCTCTCATGAGTCCACATACCACAAAACAGGTGCGAGAATCGAGCCCTGCACCGCAGTCATATTCATGAACGCTTTTCCTGCTCCATTCCATATCTAATCACTCTATTATTCAGATAATCAACTCAGTACTCAGGAATATTGAAATGTGTTCCGATTCGTTTAATGTATCCTTTCATCTGGCCAAATTACAAGCATTTCAGTCCACGATGACAAGAAGTACTACGCGCCGATTACGCCAGTTATATACTTCTGCCCCAGCTGGGATCTCTCCACCTCTAACACTGCATCGATTGTTGACCGTCTCGCCTAAATATTATTTCGGGGGAAAAAATCTTCTGCATTCCAGATAACTTCCTGTAGCCTAGCTCCGGATCATTCTTAGAAAATGAAAACTTTATAATTACAATCAAAGAAAGTCTAAGGAATATTCCATAACATATTTTTGCATTCTGTAACTGCTGTTAGAATGTCAATTATTATTATTATTATTAATATTTTTATGGTAAAGTTACTCATTACTCATTGTATATGTTTACCTCTGTTTTTTTTATTTACAGAGCAATATTCACAAATAAAATGGTATTATTTAATATTTTTTTAAAGAAAATATCTTACAATTTTAATTAAAACTGCCACAACGATATGAACGAAGATACCCCAACTCATTGCCCATTGATTTCAAGATACTGGAAAATCACTTTACATCACTTTTAGAAAACCTAATAATAACCAATGAGAGGCGGATAACTCATCTAAAGAAAATGCAAATGTAGGAACTATAGACCTCGAAGATGTATACAGAACAATAAAATCAACATCTCTGGATACTTCACCTGGACTGGACGGAGTGTTTATATGTTTCATTAAATCATTAGAGATTGCCCATATAATTGAAACATTTATAGAGATTATTTTAAAGTACATGAATGTCCACGAAACTTCCGCCAGAGCCGTACTGTCTTAATTTACAAAGGAAAAGGAACGCACAATATTTCATTCTGGAGACCTATAACGATTTACCCCATGATTCGCCGAATTACGGAGAAAGTAATCGACCAGAAGCTTCGCAAGCGAGTTTCTTTTCACCATGGTCAAAGAGGTGTTGTATCTGGCTTACCTGGATGCCTCGTGAATGCTCGGATCATTGATGCGATACTCATGAATGCGTGAGAAAACAATCAAGATGCTATTACTAGTTGCTAGGGGATATCCTTGGAATTAAGAATGGCTAGTGAAGCACTCCTTTTTAATAACAAAGTTCAAGTCAGTGTCGGGATTAAGTAAACGGACTCAATAAGGGTCTGAGGGGTATTACTCAAGGAAGACCTTTGTCACAATTACCGAGGAAATTCTCCTGGATTCGCCTGGTATTATACCTTCCCTTATATATGAATATATATATATATATTTATATTTACTTAAAACTATGTATTTTACTTCCCTAAATTTAATTTAATTTTGTTCTATATTTAATTGATTTTTGTTTTTACTGCTGTTAATGTTTGAAGACTTGGTTGGTAGTTAATGAACCTTTTTACAACAACCAAAATAATCTCTTTATTGGTTAGAATTCCAACGTTTCAGCACTACATGTGCCATTTTCATAGGACAATTATTCCTTTACATTACTGAAAAATTATTAAATATATAATACAGTGGTTGTGATATACATATTACATCAGATAAGTTATCCGAAATTAATTACCTTAGGATACATTTCTTAATCATATACAGAGGCTTCGTTAATTTATATTATTTAAATTATTTAAAACTTTTGTGCCAAAACCATTAAGTGTTGTTGTCCAGATATTTAAGTTATAAGTTAATAAAACTATTATTTTTATATTTAGCCTCATTACGTATAGCCACAAATTAAATAAAATTTAAATATAAAACAACCACGTGGGCTGAACATACGTAATGAGGCTAAATATAAAAATATATTAACTTATAACTTAAATATCTGGACAACGACACTTAATGGTTTTGGCACAAAAGTTTTAAATAATTTAAATAATATAAATTAACGAAGCCTCTGTATATGATTAAGAAATGTATCCTAAGGTAATTAATTTCGGACAACTTATCTGATGTAATATGTATATCATAACCACTGTATTATATATTTAATAATTTTTCAGTAATGTAAAGGAATAATTGTCCTATGAAAATGGCACGTGTAGTGCTGAAACGTTGGAATTCTAACCAATAAAGAGATTATTGGCTGATTCAAGGGCTGTTGTAAAAAGGTTCATTAACTACCAACCAAGTCTATATTTTATTTTATCGTTAATTAATAATGACAACATATATGTTACAATATATATGTGACAATATATGATGACTCGCACAAATCAATTAAAATTGTGTTGCTCCCACAATTGATTAATACGCTGTAATTTTAAGCAACTTAATAATGTAAGTAAGCAATCACACTTTCTATGCAAATAAAATAGTATTTTTCTTTCTCCTTCTGTTACAGCATTATTGAATTGTGACTTAGGAATTGATACCAATGTCAACCCAATTAACCCTCATGCAATGACCCACTTAACAGTGATAACGGCCAATTATTAAAAATAATAATCCAGTCACACATTTATTGAATCTTTGGAGTTTCAAATTTACCAGATGATCAATATAGAATAATATCAAAATATTTATTTGAATTTTTAAAATGATATTGTTTCAAATTAACAGAAAAGTGACTATATAATTGTAAAGATTGCAAACTATACTAATAGAGCATAATTAGGTTTGTATAACAGCTGTTAACTGGCAAAAACTTGTCCAGATTTGGGATGGCATCCTATTTTATACTCATTTAAATACTAACTATTATTTAATAGTTATATTAGTTAACAGATATATATATATACATTATGTGTGTGCAAATTTAAATAAGAAATATCGCAGAAACTTCAATTCTAATATTTAATTTGATTATTAAAGGATGACTTGGTATGGAATTATTATATGGAATAGAACAATTATTGTAAACATTTGGAATTTGAAAATCTAGTGTTTCCTCCAGATTTTTTGTATATAAACTGGTGCATTTTTAATGTCAATTAATTATAAAATATATTATTCTTTGTGGTTTAGAATTTTTATTTCTTTTTTCTATTTTTAATTTTTATCATTTCACGATTTTATAAATTAACGATATCCATAGAAAAAAAAGGTCACAATTTCAAATAAATCAATTAAACCAAAAATAAATATTAATTTTTGAAATTACAATTTTTTAAATATAAAATAAATCAATAAATTTAACAACGATAATAATTCCAAATAGTTTTTTTGTTTTTTTTTTTGTTTTATTTATTTGTTAATTTGCAACTGTATAATATACATTAAGCAAAAGTGTTACACAGTAAAAAAGATGTAATTGAAACACCGAGCTATGCTCAGTGTCACAACCAGAATGCATGATGAAAGACACCAGCCAGCGATGGTACTTTCTAGACTCTATAGAGAGTTATCAGCAATTAAATCGTATGGCCAGCGTCCTTTTAGCCGATGTGGTGGGTTATCGGGATGAGTGCTTGTGGATAAGGATTGTGCAATGGGATTTGGGTGTGCGGAGAGTCTATCGTGGAATCTTAGGAAACGGGTATTAATTCATTTGCATATGGGATATTTAGATCACGGTGTAGGATGCGGTTAGAACCGAGGAAAGGAGCATTAACAATACGACGAAGGACTTTGGATTGAAATGATTGTATGAGCTGGATATTGGATGGTTTAGTGGAGCCCCACAGTTCTGCTCCATATGACCAGATAGGTCTTAATAGAGTTTTGTAGAGTGTTAGTTTGTTGTGAGTACTCATAGTAGATTTAGGTCCAAGTAGTCTTCCTAGTAATCCATAATGTCTGTTAAGTTCTTTTCTTTTGAGTCGAGTATGAGGATTCCAAGTTAAGCGTCGATCAAGGTGAAGCCCTAGATATCGAATCTGATTAGAAGTGGGTAAGTTAGCGTTATTTATAGTAAGTGGAGAGCAGGTCTGTCTTCTTAGTGTGAATGTAACTTGTGTGCATTTATTGGTGTTCAACTTAATTCTCCATATTCTGCACCAAGCTTCTATGAGCTCAAGGTGTTCTTGTACTGCATTTGAGACCTGTGTAGGATTGGAGTGAGAGGATAATATAGCGGTATCATCGGCATAGGTAGTAATTCGGGTTTGAGGATGAGTAGGAATGTCAGCTGTATAGATGGTATAAAGAATTGGTCCGAGTATGCTACCTTGCGGAACTCCAGCGCAAATCGCGTGAAGATTGGAGACCTCAGCGCCAACATCGCACTCTGAAGCAGCGATTGGTGAGATAGGATTGTAGGAGTAGTTAGAAAGGAGTAGGAAGGAATTTTTTGAGTTTATAGAGTAGTCCTGGATGCCATACTCTGTCAAATGCCTGAGCAACATCAAGAAAGACACCCAGGCAATACTCTTTGTTTTCTAGAGCCGCAGAAATAATATCCACGACTCTGAATGACTGTTGGATAGTGGAGTGGCCAGAATACCAAATATAAATTTTTTTTTTCCCCCTCAATAACTGAATAAAGCGTTGAATTATTCCTGAATTCAGTGAATAAGCCAATACTTTTAACCTTGCGCGTAGAAAAATGTTGATACTCTTATTAAAATTAATAGTTATCTTTGAAATAAACAAATTCTAAGGTTTGAATAAAATTTTTAAAATTAGAAGTCACAAAAACATTATATAATAGTGTTTCAATTACAACATAACGTTCTTCAAGTTAATTTGGAAAACTGAACGACGGGCAATCGTGTGTAGCATTATTTGGAAAAGTAAAAACAAAAGAATCGCTTGGTTCATTTTAGGGTACAAGAGAAGTGACAATCTTACTGATAACGGCTACCTCAGGGAAAATGAATACTGTATAACTTTTTAAGTCACTATTTTTCTTAATTTAAATCTTACAAATGAAATTCTTATTTTTTAATTAAATTAGTAAATTAGAAATTCTATTACAGATCACTATTTATATCAATGTAATATTAGTTCAGAAAATGTTTACTTACTCGAGCAATGCAAGTTTTCCTGACACCAGGAATTTTTTTAATATAAATATTGAGAAATAATTGACAAATTTTGAGTAAAAGTCGCGACTGGTGGCTCTCGAAATCAAAAGACCTCTTTCTGACTGCTAGCTTTAATTTTATTTTGTTTTTTTTTTCTCCCAAGCATCTTAATACAATCAAAAATCTGGTTTTTCTACAATTATTATTACTTGTAAATTTGTTAATAATTAATGAACCTTCTAACAGCCAAAAATGTTTTATTTGATTAAGTTTTCCTTACATCTTCCAAATTTTCCTCCGCGCTTCACGTGCCATTTTTCACAGGAAATTTTTTTATTTCTTGTTATACTTTACTAAAAAACTATAATTATATTTATTACATATGGTTATATTTTACAATTTTTGACTTAATATTTATGTCCGAAATAATTACGTTAATTTTTTATTTTCCTTTTTATATACTGAGGCTTCGTTCAAATACTGTTTATTTTCGGCCAACTATTTATTGTTGTTGTCTAAAAATTTATATGTAGTTAATTAAAAAAAAAAAATTTTTAATAGCCTCGTTAGTATATTATAAACTTACGTGGTCATGAAATTTGATGTTGTCCTATTTGTATTTTTGTACTTCTTATGTTTATTTGGCCTGTAATACTCAATTATCCTTTTTATATAAGTTAATTTCATTTGTTATATATTGTTATACTTTTTATTACTTACTGTTTTTATGAGTCACCTTTGCTAACCGGCTATCATGGTGGACTGAACCCGAGCAGTGACGTATTAATGTTCCACGGTTAGTTTTTAATATATTTTATATATGTTTAATTTGTGTTTTTTTATTATTATTATGTTATTAATAATTCACATTTTAATTTATAATTATTTTCTATTATTCTTTATTAGTTTGTCATTATTTTTATTCTTTAAAATTTTTTAAATTTTTTTAATTTTCTCTATCTATTGGAAGGTTCTTAAATGTTTGTTATTACTACATCTTATTTCTCCTATGTATCCTTATTTCTACTAATATAACGCTATACAAGAATCAAATTAACTGATTATTATTACTAATGAATAGTTTTTAGTAGTTCCAAAAACTTTTAAGGGCCAGAATCAATAGCCTTTTGGCAAATGTCGCCTGCCTAGATTTGGTATTTCTTAGCAGAATGCGTAAAAATAGTTTCAAAATCTGATGTCTTTTCTTTGGTTATTTCCTATAGATTTTTAGAGGAATAATTTCTCCATATCAGTTTTTTCAAACTTAATTTTTCCTTGCAATGTATATGTTAGCATATATACCTCGTTTCTAAAGCTGTGTTGCATATTCAATATTAAAGTGACGACAATGTTAAGGTTACGCTCAATTAAGTTCCATCAGCATGATTCAAATCAATGGCGCTATCATATCTTTTTTTTACTTTCTCTAACTCCGAGTGTCAAATTGTTGGAAGTGGAGTTTTCACCAGAAATACATGAAATACCTGTATCTAAAAAAGATGTTATTAACTAAGGGTCCTGTGAGTGTGAACAAATATTTCAAGACGTGTACAGCTTTAAACTTGGTATAGCTACCATCACGCGCTTTGATATGAAGATTTCAGTCAAAAATCTATCAGCTGGAACTGCTGTTCCCCCCCCCCCCAATCTTGCTATTTTCTCTGTGTCAAATAAATCTTTAATTCTTTTATTTAAAACAGGAAAAATGATTTCTGAGATGTTTTTTAACAGCAAGAGTTTTAACTTTTTCTCTAAAATACCATTTCAATATAATTATGATTCTACCATATATACAATATTGAAGTATAAAGACGCATTGCTAGAATTTCAATTTTAAGGAAATCAGTTTACCGGAAGTTTTATTTTACTGAAGGCTTTTTTTTTTTTTTTTTTCAGTTTTTCGCGAATTTTGTCGAAATTTGAATTGCTAACTCACAATATACACTTATTACATTTATATGAAAAATTAATATTGATAATGATGTTTCGGGGGAGTTACATTTCATGACGTTACATTTCAAATGTTAATAAAAATTGAATAAATTTATTTTCTATTTGCCATCTATAGTGTCACCAATATATAAGACCACTATCACTATATTTATGTGGAATAAATGGGGGTGAGTGTTTCACATCAGATTTTTTATATATATGTACATTAATGGGCTTAAAAGAAATTGAGAAAGTTTCTCAAGGGCTTTGAAGAATTTTTTTTTTGTAAATAATATGTTGGCAATTACTTGATTGTTTACAATTCAGTAATTTATCTTAAATTTATAATAAATTAATTGAAATGTTGCAAAGACGGAAAACTCATTGATATGGAAATTTTTAATAACTTAATAAAAAAAATAGTAAAAAAGAGATGATTTTAAACATGTTTTCATATATATATATATAAATAAATAATTTTTTCTTTGAAGTAACAAACTAATTATATTATTAAGGCTGATGTGTTTTAGGAAACAGTGACAACCATTTTGTGAGCCGGTCTCACACTAATCAGCCTGTATGTTGTGAAGAGTCAAAGAGATGTGTGGTCTGTATTTTATTAGTTGTTTTTTTTTTTTTCACTCTTTGAAGCTCCAGTGCTCAGTATGATGTGGTATAGATATCCATCCAGACAGTAAGAGCGAACGGCTGTTGCCTTAGTATAAGGGTATGCACATCAGGGTAAAGGGAGCAGATCTCCATGGTGCTAGAACGGTTGGTATAGTTGTCTGTGTGTATGTCCATAGACAGCGTTCACCCTAGATGGTCCAAACTGACCCATATGCAGGCCTCTTTTTACTTTTTTTTTTTTTTTATTCAAAAACCTCTTCTCTCCAGGCCATAGCCCTTCTAATTCATGATATTGCAAAAATATACGTTAAAGTGTTTTTTTGCTTCGTTTTTTTTTTTTTTTTAAATACAGCGCTACACTGTAAAATTGTATATTTCTTTATTTGAATAATAAAATAAAATTTCTAAAGTTTGGAAGTTCTTAGAAGAAGAGATGATTATATCACTGATTATCATTTTAAATTATTATTATTATTATTATCTAATACAAATATTAAATATAGTTTTTTTTTACGTTTACATCGCCACTTCATGTATTATTTATTTACTGTGTAGCTAAGCATGACAAAATTGAAAATAACAACATTAGAGAAATCCGTTATATGTCTGAATCTGGTGCTAAAGTTGTTGGTTTGTCTTGTGAAAACGGCTGAAGCCCTAACAGTATTGTAGTGGAAGGACGAAATCGAAAAATAATAGTTTAAAGTTTAGAATATTTTATAGTATCCAAAATTGTATTTTTGTTAATATTTTATAATTATTTTAGTGCTGAGCAAGTACCTTCAAAAAAAGTGTATTGTAGACCAGGTATATTAAATCTAGGTTATTGCAAATAGATAAACAAAGGCACAAAATCCCGTTAAAATCTTTTGTACAAGAAAATTCCCCCACTAGAGAGAGAGAGAGAGCAATTCCAAAGAAGAGAGTCTAACATTAGCTTTCAAAGAGTAAAGTGTACACAGTCTCACTTCTGCTTTAAAACCATACAGAGGTATTCTGCTTCCAAAGCCAGAACAGTACACTTCAGGAATTGCTCAGTGCCAATGATAGATATTTGCCTTTATTCTAGATAAACGTTATTTTATTAAGATACAGTGTGATATTGTAATATACTTAAATTTACTAAGAGATAATATAATTATTTATAAATCAGTGATGCTGTTCTTAATTATTCTTATACTTCTATCTCTATCTCCAACATACTTGCAAGCCCTTTTCACTAAAACGCTCACGCCACAAGCTACCAACAACCAACACATCATCTCACCAACACAGTACAGTATTCTTTCGAAACTTCACTATTATCATTTTGCAAACTTGAAACTATAGCTGAAATGTTTTTCGAAAATTAAATACGAAAAGCGGGTGGGTTTTTTTTTGCATCATTAAATCTTTAATAACTCCTTTATAATAAAAAAAAAGTAATTAATAAAATTTTGTTCAGTATTAATTTTAAAACAATATTTGATTCTAAATGTCTATATTTTTATACTACGGTTTAAATCATTGAGTAATATTACGAGCGAGATTAAAATCAAACTGTGGTTTGTAATAATACTGTAAGCAATATTTATTTATTTCTTTATTAATAAAGATAATTTTAATTAAATTTTTACCATAAAATCTATTTTACAGCAATTAGCATTGAACAAACTATTGAACAATAATTGGAGAAGCTTTTTCCACTTTCTTTTTCTGTTTTTAGAGGAAGTCTTGCGATAAATTCAATTTTAAAAGTTGTTTTTTCGTAAGAAATAGATATTTTGAAGTCCCTAGGTACAAGAAAAGTATTAAAGTACAATTAATAGTTAACTATTAAGTACGACTTTATGGAATGTGTTTGAAATTTTTTTTGGGATCTTCTTCTCCAAAGATTTTCTTTAAGTTTCTGCAAAATTGATTTAAGAGGCTTTTGGGAACGGCTTCCATTTGTAATTCCAAATTCAGTAAAATGTACGGTTTCAACCAGCTGTTTAAGATTTGCAGGATGAGAAAGTTGTGTGCAGGTTTCACAGAAGATTTATTATTGTTTAACTAACTAACAATATCCAATGATATTTATAGAAGATTAGATTAGGAAATAATAAGGGTTGGCTAAATATCTATCCTCAGAACCATGATATCTATTGATTCTCTGGCTCTGCTTTCTCTCCCATCATGCAGTATGTGAACTACAATTTTGTGGATTCCTGTAAAAAAAACAAAATTGTGAGTTCTGATTTTTTTCTTTTCATAGAAATGAACCCAAGCCCCAAGTAAGCCCAGGTACGTTTTTCTTCTTCCAAATCAAAACCTCGAGGCCATTATTTTCTAGGCCCATACGAATTATTTGAAACTTTCAGTAGCCTCTTTAGGGGCTCACTAAGTAATCCTAATGTACTTAGTGTCTTATTGGTGTAATGGGTTCAGATATTGGATGTTCTGATCCCACCGCTGCCACCAGTTGTAATGGGTTGAGATGTCTTGGAGAGGTGTGATGATGTGATGAATAGTTGGTAGTTAGTTAGAGATTTTAGGGAGTTGTTATTCGGAATATGAATTACGAATTTACGAAAATAGATATATGTATATTTTAACAATAATTTAAGCGTTTGAAAAGATAATCTACAATTAATTTAAAATGATTTAAATTGTAACTAGAATGCACCAACTATAATGATTGATAATTAATATATGTTTAAATACTTAGATAGGGACGCGCTCAGATGTATGAATTATGTCGCTGGTAGGATCTTGATGTTACGCTGATGAAATACTGAAGAATAGTCCTCCCCACTCCTGTAGAGAGACTCCTTATATTGTTATCCCCACACATTCATTGACAAGTCTTGTAATTACGGGTCACACTCAAACATCTCTTGCCGTGTGTTGACCCCAGTTCCTGAACAGGTGTTGACGGTTATCAAAGGATTGTAGCCAGGTGGTCGGTCTTTAGAGTATTTAGTTTATTGCCGTGTGTTGACCCTAGTTCTTGAACAGGTGTTGGCGGTTATCAAAGGATTGTAGCCAGGTGGTCGCTTTAGAGTATTTAGTTTATTGCCGTGTATTGACCCTAGGTTTTGAATAGGTCGGCAATAGGTGATGGCAGTTATCAATGGACTGTAGCCAGGTGTTCGGTCTTTGTCGGTTGTCCTTGGCGGTCGTTTTGGCCGTGCGCTGACCGCAGCTATTGTATTAGCGTCTGGCTGGCACCACTAGTTATAATTTTTATAATTAAAAATTATATATTTTCCTTCTGTTATCACTCCTTCTTGTTATCACATTACATTGGAATGCCACATAATGAGGTGGTTAGAAGGGTGGAATATTTTGCTGAAATGTTTCGTGGTGTGGATTAGATTCCCGGACTTTAAGTTGGTTTTTAAATAAGCTTTCTGACTCCGTTCTCGTTAATTGATGGATATTTGGGCATAAAACCCTCTGAAATAGAAACAGACATTACTTTAAATTATTTGAAAGAGAAATAAAAGAAAGTTTTTTGTATTTCTATTTATAACAAAAAAAAACCAAAACAAAAAATATTGTACTGGTCACCAACCATAACTAAATTGAGGCGAAGTTCATTCACTATAAATCACCAAAACAGAGTTCTTATTTATAAGAAGATAAAATAAGAAAATTCTTTATTTTTTGAATTATAGAGCAATAATTATTGTATTTATTGGAAATTCCAAACATCAAAAGTTAAGAAAATTAATCTTGAAATGAATACAAAAAAAAAAACTGGTGTGAAACACTCTCACAACTTTCTCTTATTCCAGTTTTCAAAATTGTAAATAACAAATTTTATTGAATATGTGGATGTGTCCGCACTGCTGGATAACATCTGGTATTTTATCCGTCGTAACATGCATATCCATTTTGTTCTGACTGGTTTCAGATTTTCATCCATCCTCAGAGCAAATTCACCAAGTTACTCTGACGATGGATGAAAATCTGAAACCGGTCAGGAACAAAATGGATATGCATGCTACGACGGATAAAATACTAGATGACAAATTTTATAGTTAGACTGCCAAATTTAATGAAATTCGTTGAAAACTGAAAAAAACTGTTCTGTAAAAACGCACTTCTGATTTACTATTTTTCTTGAAACTCGGAATTTTGGCAATCTATTTATTTCTAATTAATTTTGTTTAGACGGTAGAATAGTGTAATCAACTATGATTGGACTTTAGTGGGAAACAAAACCCCCGCCCTACCCCCAAAAGCCCCCTTAAATGACTTCACCAAGAGAAATGTTTTAAATAAAAGTTGTAGATCTTTATATGTGTAGTTTACATTCATAGTTTAAAGAAAATCGTTGGAGCGGTTTTAAAGAAATTCCCAGAAAACTGAAAAATACATTTCTGTGAAAACGTACTTCAAACGAAACGTCATTTCATTTTCTTCAAATTCGGAATTTCAACAACACATTTAATTGTAATTAACATTATCTATATAATAGAATTGTATAGTAAACTGAAATAACACTTTAGAGAGGAAAACCTAACCCCAACTCTCCCCCAAAAGTGCCCTTAAATGAATTTTTACAGAGAAATATTTTAAATAAAAGTTGTAGCTCTTTGTATGTGTAGTTCATATACCAATTTTGAAGAAAATCGTTGGAGCTATTTTTGAGAAAATCGCGAAAAAGTGAAAAAAAAACATTCAGTTTTTTGGTACTTCCGGTTTTGGAATTTTGAGAGATAATCTACTGTCGGATCCCATGGTGATAGATAAACGGAATATTAAGTTTGAACTTTCTACCATTTTTCGATTTTGAGGTTCAAATACATACAGGCACACATGCACACACAGACCATTTTCTAAAAACCGTATTTTGTTGATTCAGGAGACCTCAAAACGTGTATTTCCGGTAAACGCTCGATATCGAAAATTTGACACGATTACAATACTTTCTCTTACTCCTAGTAAAAAGGAGTTGAAACTCATTCGATGAGACTATCCTTCTCTTTTACATTTAATTCTTTCCTCAAACCTACTCTTTTACAGCTTAACAAATACCAATAAAAAAACAGAAAAAGATAAACTTCTTTTGGTTCAGAGTTTTGTAAAAAAGAAAAAAGTAAATTAAACAACAACAAAACTCAGTAAATAATATAAAATAGTTTATTCATTCTGTGTAACACAAAACACGAAAGCAAATGTCAAATATAAAGTGACCAAAAGTAATAAATAGAAACTAATTAGTCTTCACATACGCATAAACTCAACAGGGAACATGGCCGTTTAAACATTAGAGAGTATAATGCTGAAGTCCCCCCCTTTTTTCTCTAAGACCACACCCTACATTTCTTCGCACTAATACATCAAACAATCGATTCTGCAACCTCAGCATCGATGATTTCTAACAAGTTACTCGTGAAAAGGTTTTACTGCCAGGATGCTTGGAAGATCTACAAATGGAGTTCTCACTTCTAGCAGTTCAAATTAATGGAAGAGATGTTTACATACATACGTATCTTTTAGCCTTGAAGAATAAATTCTGTGTGCCTTAAATGTTTTGCGTTAATTTGAAATGGAATGGCTAACTCCCCCACAATAGTTGATATAGTTTCAGAGACATTTTCCATGATAGCCTGTTTCTTTTTGTGGTCATCGACCGGTTACGGGCGTTCGCCCAATATCAGGATGTTTTTTGTCAAGCAGTGTTATAATATAGACTTCCACAGAGCAAATACAGTTGATACACTTGAAACAGTGGAAGAACGAACTGGAAAAATAATAGTTTTAGAAAATAGTTTTGTGAAAATTAGATAGTTAGATTAGTGTATTTAGTGATGGGTACAGAGCCAGGTACACTACAATCTAGGTCATTGCTATTAGGAAAACGAAAGCACAAAATCCCGTTAGGCCAACTCTTTTGTAAAAGAAAATCCCCCGCTAAAGAGAGCATTCCTTCAGGCGAGACTTGTTGTAGACACCAAGGAGAACACATCAGAACTGTACCAGTTTTAAGTTATAACGTAAGAGTTTATTATAAGCTTAACATTGTGATATTTTAAAGTAACTTAATTTCTCTTAGAGAATATATCTATTTTAAAAACCGTATGCTCTCTTGATTATTACTAATACTTCTATCTCAAACATACTTACAAGCCCCTTTTTCAAAACCGCTCGTGCTACTACAAACAAAACAACAACACAACACATCCAATAACATTTCACACTTTCCACAAAAATAAGCAGGCTATCTCCGAAAATATCTCTGATGCTTTCCAGCTCTGCGGAACCAACCACCGAATCTTGCAGTAGTTTATGAAGTGTACAATCTGGAAGTATAAGTAAGTGTAGGGGGCGTCAATGTAAGTGCTAGTCGTATTGTCAAGCTGAGATATCCCCAGGGATGTTGATAGTCCATTCACCTCTTTGAGAAATTTATTCACCATATCTGACCTAAAGTTGTCTAATTCGCCATATTTTCTGGATATATATGCTCTAATAGCCATATAAAATATGTCATTTTGAAATGCCACAAAAGAGCCCAAGTACAAAAATGACGGCAAAAAATTATAAGTGAAAGTCGACTCGCTGCTACTAAACTAGTAAGAGAACTTATATTGGAATTTCCACTCTTGTCAAGATGCCTAGACAATCTTATATTGTATGATGATAATTTGAATTGATTTGATAGATAGATTACTAATTGGTTTTAATTGTAACTTGACTGTGTCTAAGATAAGGAGATCATAGAACAAGATTTTCAGCATTGCATGTAATTATATTGGTATTATTAGCTCTGCCTCTTAAGTCTTAACAAGATTTAATCTTGCTACAACTGCGTATCTTCCGGAAATTTTCCATCTACCATACTCCTTTTAAAGAGAACACATACTTCCAGCACTCTCTGTTGAAATTACAAGTTTTGAAAACTCTTGAAGAATAAAAAAAAAAAAAACAACAAAATAAATGGATTATTTAGTTTTGTAGAATTTAATAATAATTGTTTATTTATTATATGACAATATTGGATATGATATAACATATGTAACTTAGTAATACGTATATGTTATTGAAAGAAAATATTTATCTTTAATTTCAATGTTACAAAAGAGTAATATTTACCAATAAGGGAAATAGCTATTTTACGTTCACCAGACTACTATCTATAGTATTATACAAGCTGCTGTGATATTGCCTCTAAACAGTGATAGAAAAATAAATAAAAGAGCTATGGTGTTTGGCCGCTTGAAACTTGGAGATTTAAACAAACCAATAAGTACTAGTCTGGAACTGTTTGTTTTTCCAGAGCACGAACCACCGGCCGGAGATTAGATGCTGGATGGGGACTACCTTCCCTTTTATAGCAACAATCTACACAGGTCTGGCACTCATTCTACCCTCTCCTCTCCCCTCCTGCCCATGTAGAGATTTTTTCATCACATTTCTGCTCTTCCAATAGTCCTCATATCTACTATATTCCCCTAAATATCAGGGTAGAGAAATCACAAAAAAAAAATAAAAAAAATGATGTAATATTTTTGTTCTGCAAAATCCCAGCTAACTAGGAGATTCAGTCTCACAATGTTGTATTTATTTAGTTTCTTCCTATATAAATATAGCTTCAGTTAACCAAACAGCATTTGAAAATAATGAATCTAATAATGAAGTTTTATTAACATTTTTTTGTTGCAATTATTCATAAAGTATAATCAATAGGTTATTTGTATGATATTATTGTTATTTGTATAATCAATAGATTGATTTGTCTGATGAGTATCCCTTTTACCAGTCGAATTTAGTATTTTTTTTGCCAGGGTTAAAGATTGACATAAAATGGATTATTTAAAAGTTTTTTTTTTTAAAACATAGCCCCATTTCCTTTGAACCTTATTGCTGATTCAAACTATCATTTATTTCTTAAAAATTTTCGATATAAGTAAAGTGATTTCTTTTTTTCAAATCTCTGCTTCCAGGAACGATTAGCAGCTTTCTGGATTCTAGAATAAAAAAAAAAAAAATTAAAAATTACACAGTAATTCTTAGTTTTTGTGAAGGAAAAAATTTATATTACTATTTTTACTTTTTATTTTTAAAACTTCATAATCTAACTTCTGAAATCTTGTAGAAGTTGAACTTGGATGCGCAATATACCTAAGCAAAAAAAAGCCAAAGTAATGGAATGTGGTCAATGAACATAAAATTCGATTTGACTTCAAATAGTTCGTAGTGGTAATGCGAGTATTGGCTGTTTTGCCGAAAAAAAAAATGAGTGATTGGTATAAGAAGGAATCATTTGTTTAGAATATCAGAAGAACGAATCTAGAATTTTTTATTTTCAAGAGGTTTATTCAGCCATGATTATGGGAGATTTGAGATGCTTCTATATTTATTTAGTTTTTATTCGATGCCTCTATAGTTAGTTGTGGTGGTTGGTTCCGCAGAGCTGGAAAGCATCAGAGACCATTTTTCCGTGATAGCCTGCTTCATTTTATGGTCATCGACAGGTTTCGGGCGTTCGCCCATCTTCAGGATGCGTTTTTCAGACAGTGTGACAATACAGACTTGTACAGAGCAAATTCAGTTTACACACTCAACACACACACATGTGTAAACTTAATTTGCTCTGTGTTGTCACACTGTCTGAAAAACGCATCCTTTCTGTCAGAAAATTCGCATCAGGGCGAACGCCCGAAACCGGTCGATGACCACAAAATGAAGCAGACTACCATGGAAAATGTCTCTGATCCTCTATAGTTATCTAGTGGTTATTACTCGATTACCATGAGGGATACATGGTGTCAACACTGCATCTTAATAAACGTGGGGAACCTTACAATTTGTCGAGGACATTGATTTGCAAACTATGAGTGGGAAACACGATAATGGTTTACGCTATTCCTGCGTTTAGTTTTTAGTATAATCCCTAAAGCTATATACGTTTTGCAAAAAACCTGTTATTAAATATTTTATAGAAAATTATTAATGATTGCAATAATTATTTTTGTCTGTATGGTTTTTTTTTTCTTAAGCTAAAAGAGATATTTAGACATTTGTTATTTTTTACTGAATTTTTTACTTACAGTAATTCTCAACTTTCCATTGATTGAATTTTTTGTTAAAACTCAAAATTTTCATATTATATTTACTTTTTCCTAATATAACAACTTACTAAAGTGACACTGAATAATTATAATTACAAAGAGGGGTTTAAACTAAAACCTAACCTAAAAGTATCCTAGAAACTAAACCTCTAGGCTTAGACATTCATTTTTCATCCCACTAAGCCAGCTGTCATCTAACCTTTGGCAGCTCTAGAGAGGCCCTAGTCTTCAACTTTGTCATTCTTTAGAATGATACGGCCACATTATGGGCATCTCTTGATTCCAGTTTTCCCACAAAATGAAAATTTGGTTAAAATCAGAGCTGCAAAAAAGAAAAGAATTCTTCATTGCAGAATATGTTCATAAAATCAAGAATTAAAAGTGAATAAATTGAAGGGTGATTTATTTGAGGAGAGCTGTTGGTGGATAGCAGACATCCCTCCATCGATCAGAATGTAATAATTTTTGAAAAAATTTTTTGAGCATTTATGGGAAAATTGCAAAAATTAACAGTTAACGACCACTTTCTAAAACCTTAATAATGTCCTTTGTAAAATCTTAGCAATTTTTCGTTTTGCTATTATAAGTGAAAGAAACATGCACAAAAACATATACACATTTGCCACTTGAAATCTTTACTATTTCTATGTATAGTTTACAATTTTTTCATTATTTTTATCGTTCATAAGGTTTATAGGTTAACTGATTTTCAAAATAAAACAAATAAATAGGATTATATAGGAAATTTAAAATTATTAATTGAAAGAAAGTGAAACTGGAAAATTTTATTTACCTGTTTATTTTTTAATTTTACATTATTTTTTAATGGGATGGTGCTAATACCGGGTATCACCTCCTCTTGCCTTTATCACAGCTTCCAGGCGTCTCGGCATGCTCTGAATAAAGCGGGAAATTTCATTTGTGTCATCAGAGCCCATTCGTCTAATGGGGCCCAAGTCTGGGATACGGGGCTTTAGGAAGACAATATTATGGTTATTAAGAAAGGCCTGCACTATGGGGGCTGTGTGTGGGCGAAGGTTATCGTGCATTAGCACAAACTCATCACCTATCTCCGGCGTAATAGGAACCACATGTTCTTGCAGTATATCCGCCAAATAACGATCAGCAGTCATGGAACCCCCACGAACGATCACTAACTGCGTACGCCTTTGTAAACTGATACCTGCCCAAACCATCGGATAGCCTCGTTGGAAAGGCCTAGTGAGAACGAAATTGTCAGAGACATTTTCCGTGGTAGCCTGCTTCATTTTGTGGTCATCGACCGGTTTCGGGCGTTCGCCCATCTTCAGGATGCGTTTTTCAGACAGTGTGACAACACAGACTTGCACAGAGCAAACTTAGTTTTCACACTCTGTGTCTTTCACACTCTGTATCTTTCACACTCTGTGTTTGCTCTGTGCAAGTCTGTGTTGTCACACTGTCTGAAAAACGCATCCTGACGATGGGCGAACGCCCGAAACCGGTCGATGACCACAAAATGAAGCAGGCTACCACGGAAAATGTCTCTGATGCTTTCCAGCTCTGCGGAACCAACCACCACAAGAACGAAATTTCATTGTGCAAATCTTTCACCTCTTATCCTTCACACTCGTTCACGGCCGTCTAGAGCCCTAAGGCAAAACGGAATTCGTCAATAAACAGCACACTTGCCCACTGCTCGATAGACCAATTGATGTATTGCCGAAATTGCAAGAAACTCCGGTGCTCCTTGGTTTGTTCTGGCGCTCTTGCAGGATGATAAGTCAGCAAACCTTGCTAATTCAATCTCCTTCGAGCTGTTCTCTCAAATATGAACACTTCGACTCTTGGAGGCGATGAACTACTTCAACAGCTGTCAGATGACGATTTCGTAAAAATGTCAAAAAACGATCATCCCGGAGTTCAGTGGCCCTTGGAGTATTAGCCTCTTTCTCTGTAATGCTGCACTGCATCTCGCAGAGTTTGGTAGGGCCTACCAGTAGCAATGGCTGCAGATCTGGAGAAGCGGCCGTCATCAATAAGTGCTACAGCACGTTCGACATCCTCGGCACTAAGGGGCAATTTGAAATTCCAATTTTTAATTTTCTCAATCAAGAGACAAGTTAAAGCAAATAAAAATCAACTCGAAATGACTAAAAATAAACAAATTAATAATAAATGAAAACAAGCTGGCAAACATTTTCTATTTATTTAATTCTTTTAATACCACAATTATAATGTACAAAGTCCAATTTATTCTAAAAATGTTAACTATTAATTGCCAAAAACAAAATAACTGGTGAAAACAGACCGAACAATATTATATTATTTATTAAATGTAATTTTTTAATTGGCCGGAATTTTTCGCCGGTATATATTATACATCAGCTGTTTCGCCATTATACGGGACAGTTTATGCGATTTTTGTCTGTAAACTTTTAGCTTATTATGTGAAATAATGTGAACTGTTTTTGTTGTAACTGTGAATTTTAAAAGTGTTTTTTATAGTTTTTGTTAATGGACATTGAAGATGTACTGAATAGGACAATATTGTAAATATTTTATTTTTTCGAACTTTAAATTTTCTAGGTTAGGTAAGTTTTGTTTTAATTTACAACTATTAATTTTAACTGGACACCTAGTTCCAAAAGTAGCCACATGGCTCTCAAGGAGCAACAGTCTGATACAACAGGCATTGTAACATATGATTCAAGCAGGGACAAAAAATTAAATGAAAATAATGTGTTTTTTTAATAATAATAATAATAGTAATGCGTTAAGTAATTACACCACAAATAAAACTGCAAAACGGCCAAGTAGTGAGGGTAATTCAGAATTACTTACTAAAAAAAATAAAGTTAAACCTCCAAAGAAGTGCAAAAAAATCCACTAATCAAAAAATTAGTAATGATGCGCACACAGTCACTACAATCCTTAAGTGGATCCGCTAGAGACATTACACCTTTGATATCGAAGGCATCTCCTTCGACATGTCCGACTAATACCTCGCCAAATTTTTGTACCTCAAATCCTTTTGCGCCGTTAAGCCTTAACGATGTGCAAGAAACACCTCAAGAGAACCCATCACCTAGCAAGTCACCAAAACCTCCTCCAATTTTCATTTCTAATGTAAATGACTACCTACAGTTTTGCAGAGCATTAACGCAACTACTTGGTGCTTCGACCTTTGATTGCAAATCACGAATAGATAACGTAATGCTGTCTACTAAAACTGTGGATGGCTATAGAAAAGCAATAAAATATCTACAAGAAAATCAAGCTCAGTACCACACTTATCAGATGAAACAAGATAAGGCTTTCAGGATGGTACTGAGAAATCTTCACCACACCATACCCGCGGAGGCCATACAAGAAGATCTGGAAAAAATGGACACAAGGTCAGAAAGGTGACAAATGTGAAACATCCAGCTACAAAACTGTTATTACACTTGAATAATTATATAAGTTGTTTGAAATATTTCACATAAATGATAGACATTTATTGTAAAATAATTTACAAAATTGAAAGAAAAATCATTGAAGCCATTTTCTAGAAAATCATGAAAAACAGAAAAAAAAACAAAAAAAACAAATCAATAAAGTAATTGGGGTCGCTGGTTTTTATCCAAAACCTTTGAGGTAGTTGCGCCATTACACATGGACAAATAACTTAATATTGCTGCTCCTTCTGGACTTACAAAAAAAAAACAAAAATTTGATGCAAAAATATTTCAAATAAAAGTGATAGACATTTTATCTTTTCTGACAATCATACGAAGTTTCAAGAAAATCGTTGGAGTTGTAATGTGATAACAAGAAGGAGTGTTAACAAGAAGGAAAAGGGACCGCCAAAGACAGGGACCGCCAAAGACACACCGCTTTCAACAAGAACCCTTTCAAAAGGGTCATTATACGGTCATTACACAGAAGCCACCTGGCCGATATACAAGGGACAACAAATACTCAAAAGACCATCTGGCAACAGTCTTTTGATAACCGCCAATAGACAAACACTCAAAAGACCACTCACCTGGTTACAGTTCTTTGATAACCGCTATCACCTGTTGCCACGCTGGTCACCGCCTATTCAAGACCTAGGGTCAACACACGGCAAGAGATGTTTTAGTGAGACCCGTAATTACACACTTGTCAATGTGTGAGTGATGCCAATATAAAGGTCTCTCCACAGGAAGAGGGGATGAATATTCTTCAGTATTTTATCAGCGTATCATCAGGATTCTACCAGTGACATACGACATCAGATCATACATTGTGAGCGCTTCCCTATCTAAGGTTTTAAACATATATTTATTCATCATCATTATAGTTGTGCATTCTAGTTATCATTTAAATCATTTTAAATTAATTGTAGTTTTATCTTCTTCAAACGTTAAATTATTGTTAAAATATATATCTATTTTCGTAAATTAGTAGTTCATATTTCGAGTAACAATTCTCTAAAAATCTCTAACTCCCAACCATTCATCGCATCATAACCCTCTTCAAGACATCTGATTCCACTGCAGAGTCATTTTCGAAAACATCGCGAAAAACTAAAAAAAAAAATAAATAAAAATAAAAAATCAGTAAAGTCGCGCTTCGATTGATTGATTTTGACCAAAATCTTCGTGTCATATACGGTATTGGTACCTAAACAGAATATCCAATTTGAACTTCTTGTGATTTTTCGTTTTTGTGATATTTCGTTTTAGTGATTTTGTGATATCGTTTTGTAGGATTTTTGTGATATTTTATTCACACAAACACACACTAAAAATCATTGTCGTAAATATTTTTTTTTTATACTCTGTTATCTCAAAAGATGTACTTTCGGTAAAAAACTCTATTTCGAATATTCGATCGCAATAAGCAGTTACAGAATGTAATAAAAAAATTTTTAGTGAATATTAAATTGGACAGATTGCTAATTTATCTGATAAGTTTCTGAAAAACTGTAGGTACGTTTTGTGAAAGCTACAAAGTGCCTAATATTGATGCTTTTAGTATATTCAAGATTTTGTTACTATTTTTAAATTTTAGTAGGAAAAGGATTGTGAGTTTCGGTCTTTTTAAAAAAATAAAAAAACTTAAATTCTTGCCAACGTTTTGACAAATATATTGTCTTTTTCAAGGCATAAAAAATAAAAAAAAAACTATTAAATAATCTTTAAAACATATCAAAACTTGAAAACTTATGTATAATTTTGTAAATACAAAGTTGAGAACACCTCAACAACACAGAGAATAGTTTTTTTTTTTTTTTTTTTTTTAAAAAAAGACCGAAACTCACAATCCTTTTCCTACATACAAGTAACGGTCGAGAAGAATCTTCCATAATTTAAATTTTAGTTGAATATAAGTTTCTTGCAACGTAAGACAAAAAAAAATTGAAATCTGAGCAAAATGCTATAGAAATTTTAAACTAGAGAATGTAGTTAGCAGGCGATGAAGGACAATATTAGCGCATAAAGTTAGTATGGGAGATAATAACTGAATATAGTATAGTATAGGAAGGAATGGCATACCATCAATGTGTATACTAATAAAGGATTCAGTGCGAGTACCCCAGTGCTCCCAACTAATATGACCGGCATACATCAATACGAAGTGTGGGGAGGCGGCATGCACCCCTAGTGTACTATCGCCGTCTCCTTCTAGCAACCTCAGCCCGCTACATCTAGTCACAGTGATGGAAATGCACATATCTGGGCACGTAACAGAACATTAGTTCCTCTGCCGCCTTCCATTCTAACGCCTTTGCAACATTCCCCTTCACACGGTATGTTTTATTAATATATTGATCTAAACTACTTCACCTCTACCATTTTCCCCATTCTTCCTTCCTCTTCCTTTCTGTAACCATCAGTTCTTGACCCACTTTATAAGAAATATATGCACATACTTAGCCCATTTGCTACGATAAGTATGTGTTATAGTATAGTTGAACTTTCCGAAAATAAAGCGCCAAGTAGCGGAATCCAAGAAGAATTTCCTAGAGAAATACATTAAAGATACAAGGATTCTTTCAAAAAGTTTGTCTTTTCCTTCTTAGCACTTATCTATAAATTTAGAACTGCAAACAAATAAAACATGACTGAAGTAATGTGATGTTTATATAAACTTTATTTATTTAAATCTCTTTAATTTTCTCGGCCAAATATACTAAATGGTTTTGAAATTTATGAAAAATATTGAAAATTATAATTTTGTAAAAATATTGCTGAAAGTTAAACTTGACTAAGAACATTTTTCAAGATGCTTTTTTTTTTGCATTTGGTGCAGATTTTAACAGCATAGCTCAAAAACGAAAAACCGTAGTAAGTTTTGAAACTTGATATTCCGTTTAGGTATCACCATGGGATCTGATAGTACGTTATCTGTCAACCGGAAGTACCACTTACTAGTTCAATTTTTTACTTTTTTGCGATTTTTTTCAAAAATGACTCCGACGATTTTCTTTAAACTTGCAACATCAACCACACATACAAAGATCTACAACTTTTATTTAAAACATTTCTCTGGGGGAAATTCATTTAAGGGCACTTTTAGGGGAGTGTGGGATTATATTTTTGTCTAAACTGCTATCATAGTTGATTATACAATTCTAACATCCAAAGAAAATTAATTAGAAATAAATAGATGGCTGAAATTCCGTGTTTGAAGGAAATCAGTAAACCAGAAGTGCGCTTTTACTGAACAATTTTTTTCAGTTTTCGACAAATTTCATTAAATTTGGTACACTAACTATGAAATTTGTCAATTATAATTTTGAGAACTGGAATAAGAGAAAGTTGTGTGAGTGTTTCACACCAGATTTTTTTTTATTAAAAATCCACTGCTCATTCGTTTGTAATGTTTCTCATTTATTTTGGAAGGAATTTTGTTAAATTTTTTTTGCCGATATAACACTGGTATTTAAGTCAAACATCACAAGTGGTTTATAAGTTACACATAAATTATCTTTATTAATTGTAAGTATGTTCATCAGCATCCAGTTATGGGTCTTTTTTTTTCTTTCTTTTTAGTGCATGTTTGAAAATGGAAACTAAGGATAGTATCATTATATTAAACTCTCGAAAATGAGTCTTGCAGCTATCTCGAGTTTTTTTTCTTCATTATTCTTCTAACAGCTTTCCTTTGAAGTCTGAAAATAATAGAAGCATCGGAGATACCCCCCCTACAGTACAATACCTGACATCATTCTGGAATAAATTAGACCACATAATAGGCAGCTGGAACCCAGTTCTTCACCTAGATTTCTCAATAAGAAAATCATTTCAAGGTTTGGACATGAATTTTTCCGCTTGGTCTACAGTCTAATAAAACACCTAGAAATATTGTAATATCTTCTATTTTTTTCTCAATTAGACTAAATATCATGCTTTGAGTTTTCTTATCGTTTAATTCGAACACATCTTTTTTTTTTTAAGTCATACTTTCCAACAGTCTTGCCTTTCGCAATTAAAGTGGTGTCATCAACGTATGAATACCTTCCTCCGGAAGTGTTATTTCCAAATAATTAATGTATAGCAGGAATAAAATTAGCCCAAAAACTGAACCTTGCAGAATTCCTCGATTAACTCCACTAAGTTGAGAATTTTCCTGTTATCTCTGACATATTATTTTCTTTCTTGCATGCAATTCTTAAAAAAGTTTCAATTCATTCCTGTCATACCATAATATTGTAAGTTTTGCAACAGAATTTGATGAGACACCGTATCAAAGCTTTGCTTAAGACACAGAAGCTAATAACATGCTTTGTTTGTCTTACAAAGGCTTCTAATATTTCAACAAAAAGAAAAGTGAACAGCTAGCTAATTGCCTACTATCTTTTCCAGTACTTTTGAGAAGACAGACACCAACTTTATTGGGCTATAATTATTCAGATCGTTAAAGTTTCCTTTCTCCATTCACAAGTATCTATATTGTCATGTTGTGCGAATATGGCGGTATCATCCGCATACATCGCTATTGTTGTTGTGTCACTCGTAGGTATATCATGCATGAAAATATTGAAAAGTACTGGCCGAGGATTGGGCCTTGTGGGACGCCGGCGTAGATACTGTATGATTGTGACTCGGTAATATTTGTTTTTATAGAAAAGGTTCTGTTATTTAGAAATGAAGTCAGATATTTATTAAATAAGATGGTAAATTGTTAATTTTAACTTTTGATATTTTTTAACACTATCATAAACCTACCCTGGGTGATACAACTATTAAAAAGTATAGTGAGAGGCTTTTAAAAAAGAACATAATAGAATATTTTGAAAAACCCATAGTGATCAGTATAATGTTTTTCATCTCCTTGACCACTTTCAATATATCTTCAATACATCTCTTATTTTAAATGTAATTGGATTAAATAAATAGGCGGGATCAGAGGATATCCTACTATATCTTCGTGATTGGATACGTCCAGACAATCCTAAAAAGCGAGTATTAAACTTATCAGCATTCAGTAGTGTATTTATTTATATTGTCTTTAATTCTTTACTCCTCCATCAATAATTATACCCTACTATGCCCTGTTCTTATTATTGAGGTAAGGAGTGTTCCCATTTTACAATCTCTTAGCCTCTATTATGTTTTTCTTGTATTACTTTTTAATTTTTTTATATTGGTCAAAGAATACTGGATTGTCAGTATAGATCATTAAGTCGAACAATAATTGATCGAAGTACTCTTTCTTACAATTTATTCCTCTGTATAAAGCTTTGATTTTTTTCTTTCTAATTTGCACTACAGGAATACAATACTCATAATAATGTAACAACACTGAAATAAATAAAAAAAAGGCTTGATCTATAGCACACAGTCAGTAAATATTGAATTACAGTTGATGTAATCTACTAAATAATTTAATGCAATATTATCTTATATAAATATTCTTCTTTTTGCAATATTTACATTATATTCTTTTGGTGCTCGCTGATTATTAATATACATCCACTATCCTGTGATCACTGATATGATCATTGATCACTTAAGTGATTATTAACATCATCTGCTTTATAATAATTTTCATTTAGATTAGTAAACAATATTATCTAAGCAGACATTCAGTCTGTTACATTCATTAATTGTAATTTCAATTCCAATAATATAGAGAAAATTTTGGAAATAATTTTTTTTTTTTTCTAATTGAATGTTTAAATCAGATCAACCAATTTGTTATACAGGGTTGTAATATATGAGCTATTAATTTACATTTATTATTGTGAGGGTTCAATCTAAGTCTGACCCCATATAGCTGATAATTTAGATAGAAAAAAGGCAGAAGTCTACAACTGTATTGTCTTGAATAAGCCGAGGGCAAGCGACGATTAATAATCGGTTTTCCTTGGCTGTTAAATTTTTTTATGTTTAGAAATTTGAACGGATTTGAGAAAAATTTTAAGGAAAGTGTATTGATAAATTATTTTATTGTTGGAATTCCGAATTCTTTATGAATATGATCATTTCTGACAAACCAGGGAGAGAGTCTGTTATTATTTGAATTTTATTTTGGATTATCTGGATTTTATTTATAGCGGAATCCGCTGCTCCACCTCAAACAGTATAAGCGTAAGTAATTAAAGGTCTTTTTAAGGAGGTGTATATAATATAAGGCCACATTTTACTTTTGAATTGCACTTCCTGTTTAGTAGAGGATACAATTGCGACAATCTAGTGTATGCCGGTTTAATTTTCCTTTCTACATGTGTACGCTAAGTCAGCCTTCTATCCATGTGCCTCCCAGGTATTCAACCATTTCACCGAGCAGCTATAACATTGTTAATATATTATTAGGAATTCTTGGCCATCTCAAAGTGAATTATCATTTTTCATTGACATTTTTCTGAATTAATTTGGATTTACCATGTAATAAACCAGTAGGTTAAGTAGTTTACTGCAATCTGTAGGTGATTACTCAAGTATCTGTATTTTCATGTTTTGCGATTATGGCGGTATCATCTGCGTACAATTTTAAGGAAAATGTATTTATTATTATTATTATTGTTGTTGTGTCACTTGTAGATATATCATGCATGAAAATATTGAAAAGTACCGGTCCAAGGACTGAGCCTTGTGGGACGCCGGCGCAGCTATTGTATGATTGTGACTCGGTATATTTATTTTTACTGAAAAGCTTCTATTATTTAGAAATGTAGTCAGATATTTATTAAATAATTTGGTAAATTGTTAATTTTAAGTTTGTAATTAGACCCACATGCCACACTTTATTGAATACCCTGGCTATATCCATGAAGAATCCAGCTGTATGTTTTTCTCATCAAATCCATTTATTATTAATTCATGAATATTTTGTTGTTGATGTACTGTGAAATGTTCATTTCTAAAACCAAATTGAAATTTTAGAATAACATTATACTGGTTTAAAAATGTATTTAGTCTCTTTTTAATAACTTTTTCTAAAAATGTGGATAGGCCGGACAGTAAACTGATAGGTCAATAGCAAATAGGTTTATTTGGTTTATGAAGTACTATTATTGTGACATGTTTCCGGGAATTTAGGAAGTATTCGATTGATAGACAGACATTAAAAATTGAGGCTAAAAAGGTTAGAGTATTTCTTGTTAAATTTTTTAATACGAAATTTGATATAATTTGATATTATCTCCAGGGCATTTTTTTATTAATAAGTTTTTTTTTATAAGACACGATATTTCTGAAGGTGACGACCATTTTGGATATTGTTTATATGAGAAGTTAACGGGAGTGTTTATATTTGAATCGATATTTGATATTGACGATGAAGAAGTTAATAGTGATGACATTTGAAAATTTGGTTGGAATATTTCTGAGGCAAAGTATTCTGCAAAATTATCACATTTTTGTTTGTCAGAACTTACAAATGAATTATTAATTTTCACAGGGGGGGAATGTCGCATTTTTGTCGTAAAAATTTTTGAGGATTTGAGGATTATTCAATGGTCAGTTAAAAGTTGGCTGGCGTATTATTTTTTAATTGTAAATAATAAGGACAGAGTTTATAATTAGCGAGATATGTGTCCCCACAGTTTACACAACTGGGATTGTTTTTTGCCTATTTGACTCGCAGTCAGAGGCCAACTGATTTGGAAATCTAAAACTGATTTATTATTTGTTAAAACTGAATATTAAAAACCAATTAGCACCACAGTCTTTTTCCTTAAATAATTAGATTAAAATAAATTAAATAAAATATCTAAATTCCTAATAAATATATCACAGATAGTTTAGCCATTAATAACATAAATATTTATTTACTCTTTTTCTTTAACCAAATTTCTGTTAAATATGCGATATCCAGGTTGCTATCCTCAGGAATTTTTTTTAACAGTTACATCTTATTGTTCAGACCATGCATATTCTGGTGCATTATTTTTATTACTTTTACCTTGGTGTCACCGCCATCCGACGAGGGAATAAAAACCATCTAATGGTGACACTGCACGGCCAGACGTCACTTACTATCAATCTTTCTTTCATGTGAAAGTATACGTTAAGTCTGACGCTACAATTTTTTTCCTTTTGAAGTTAGTTTGTTCATTTTGAGGCTTCACCTACGCAATATCTTCTTTTTCATTTTCTGCACTGGTACCTCCTGTCTGGCTACTTCCTTCCTTCTCTCTGTGAAGGTTTCCTATATAACTCTCTGTGAACCAATATCTTGAAATTTCATACGACTTACATATATGAACAGTTAGTTCTAGTATAAACAATTCTTCATTGAAATTCTTATTTGATTCTTGTATAATCATTTTAAGTTTATACTTACCTCGTTGTGGGGTAACGGTATTCACCAATACACACCAATAATTCCTGTTTCTCTTCTTTACCTTCAATATTATTTCTATTCAATTCTTTTCACTCTTGTGTTTCCTTAGTTAGAGGTAACTGATAATCTGTTATCGTAACCAATACCGAGGTTTTATTTGATATAAGCGATGTACAATCATAGGAACTGGCTAAGTAAAAATTATTATTCATTTTTTTTTTCTTTAAATCGTCGTCATCACAATTTTTTAATTCAATTAATAGTGCAGATACTTACCTCCACCATTATATTATTGTGACAAGTTGGCAAAAATAGGTATTGATTTGAGAATCATGTGTGTTTATACACATGGCAAGTTTTAAATAATAAAGTAATGAAAGAAAAAAAAAACAGAGAAAAAAATACGATTTTGTGAATGCTCATTTGTGTTTGGATATGTGAGAGTATCTGTTTTGTGTGTTTGTACTCTTGAGTAGTGGAAATTTAAGTTGAACTGTGTAGATAGCTTAGTGGTTTGAAGTAAAGATGGAAGTTGTAGACCCGGGAGTGGTTTTATTGTAGACTAAGTATGTTAGCGTAGACGTGCTAGTAGGCCCACCGAGAGCACGTAACATTATTAATGCGTGACAAACATTTCGAGGGGCTAACTCTCGAAATACTTACGTTACTGTACGGAATTTGCTTAGGTAAAGTTTGTTAACCAGAAACGAAAAACTCCAACATTTCCAGCTTATTATATAAGTTGAAACGAATGGAATAAAGGATTAGTAGGAAGGCAAAAATACTGGCTGAAAAATCTTTCGACAGCGGACCAACATTTAAATGATACTATGAATATCATTATTGAAATTTCGAATACGGGTTAAATGGACCCAACGAGATCATTAACTTTTTTGAGACAAAATACCAGAAGAAGCGATGTTTCTGTTTTGATTGAAGTGATCCACATATTTCTCTTCTGAAAGAATTTTAAATATCTAATGCGGAATCTTAATCTTGAATCGACAATTTGACAATTCATTTAATTACACTACACCAAAATGAACGATAAAAGGATTTGGTACAGAAACTACAAACAGTTGTTAAAAAAGGATCAAGAAAAAATATTTTTAAGAAATTAATGAGAAACATAACAAAGATTTAAAAGTAACCGAGATTAATAATTAAAAACAACCCCGAGGATGTTAAGCAAACATATTTGAAATATATAATCTGTAAACAAAACTCAGAATTAGATAATGAAATAATCCCAAAATTAGTTTGGGAAAAATAAATAAAGTAAAACCTATGCATATAGTAATTGAGATATCTTCTATCATATACGGCAAGGTAGTTGTAATATAGTAATAAAGTATATTCCACTATAAATGTAATATATTTATAATACACCATTTAGATAGAACACAATGTTATGAATTACTCTTTATTAATCGCACTTACACATATCATACAATAAGTCACAATCTCCTCTCCATATAGGAAGGTTACTTCTTGCTACTGTAGTGGGTTCAGATGTCTTGGAGAGGTGTTTTGATGCGATGAATAGTTGGGAGTTAGTTAGAGATTTTCAGAGAGTTGTTACTCGGAATATGAATTACTAATTTACGAAAATAGATATATATTTTAACAATAATTTAAACGTTTGAAAAGATAACTACAATTAATTTAAAATGATTTAAATGGTAACTAGAATGCACAACTATAATGATTGATAAATAAATATATGTTTAAATACTTAGATAGGGACGCGCTCCGATGTATGAACTATGTCACTGGTAGAATCTTGATGATACGCTGATAAAATACTGAAGAATAATCCTCCCCTCTTCTTGTGGAGAGACGTTATATTGCCATCACTCACACATTGACAAGTGTGTAATTACGGGTCACACTAAAACATCTCTTGCCGTGTGTTGACCCTCGGTCTTGAATAGGTCGGTGAACAGGTGTGGTGTAGCCAGGTGGTCTTTTGAGTGTTTGTTTATTGGCGGTTATCAAAAGACTGTAGCCAGGTGGCCTTTTGAGTGATTTGTTGACCCCTGTATATTGGCCAGGCGGCTTCTTGTATACTAACCGTATAATGACCCTTTTGAAAGCAGTGTGTCTTTGGCGGTTCCTGTCCTTGGCGTTCCCTTTGACCGTGCACTGACCGCGGCTCTTGACCTGAATAATAGCGATTGGCTGGCACCACTAGTTATAATTTTTATAATTAAAAATTATATATTTTCCTTCTTGTTATCACATTACACTACAATCGGTATACAGACACTAAAGCAGTAAATAAGAAACTGATGTCATGTTTTCTATGTGTTTGTGCTCAACCTATTTGGGAATATTCAGGTGTTCTCGATGTTCCTTGTATTGGACCTATCCTATTGCAAAATTAATCCCTTTATTGCAAAATAAATAAAAATTGTTGCTATTTATAAACAAATAAAGACCCGTAGGGATCTATGTGTGACAAACTTTATTCTACTCTGTTCGACCACCTATTTCCAGATAAATTTTAAAAAGCTTAGGAGAAGCACAACATCCTTCATAACCATCTTTGATGTATGGAATAGATCAGAGCACCTATCTCCTTGGTTTATACAATTCTATCATCTTTATAGAAGAACTAATGGTATTTAGTGGGAGATCAACATTTATTCATTCCAGAGTCTACCATAAAAATTTTTTCCACCCTATCGAATGCTCTCATGAGATCAACGAAAATCATGTAGATTTCTCTATCTGTAGCTCATATTATCCATGTATGACCTGCCACTAGTAAACCCTCAGATATCTTATTAAATTTGCTTTTTATTATAGATAAGAAGTTCCTCATTAGTGCATTCTGTTCTGCTATTCCCCTATGGTAGTCACAATCTCTTCGGTCTTCTCTCTTGAATTTGAAAGCAAATGTCTAAGTAATAAACTTCATTAATATTTTAAACATTTTACTATAAATATAAAAATGAGTAGGATAGCTGATGTTGTATTCGAGAAATCGATGAAAGTAGTTACAAATCTCAATGAATTCTCATAGGGCTCTAGAGATATTTTGGTTCTAATATTATTTTTCGTTTACTGCATCCTAGAATATAGTTGCCATCACAAACTGATGTTGCCAATAAACTAAGGCATGAATAAGGCAGAATTGTGAGGCGAGGGATACTAATATCTAAGTCCATCCAATCTTTAAACTGAATTTCAGATTGCAGCTCTAGTTATAGCACTATTTGAAAATTGGCAGGTTATATCTAGATAAATTTAAACTGAAGAGCGTTTTTCTTATTGTTAAAAAATTTAAATAAAATATATCGTTGAGAGAATTTTTTTCCTCACTCCTTGGTATTTATTTATATAAGTTTAAAATTGTTTGTTGGGCCGCAATGGAAGCTGTCCCCTGGGTTCGTGGGTTGGACACCCCTGTTCATTGTCACCGTCTACTATTTATTGCTTCCCAAGTTTTAATATTACCTTCTTACTTAACAATTTCGAGACTCTTTCTTTTGCTTTTTCATCCTTCTTCATTCCAGTTCAGATGTGGATAATATCCCTCATGATTTCCTCTCCCTCAGTTTTTACTTCTTTTCTGTTGCATTACCAATCCAAAATCCGCTTTTTCCAACTGCTGCCTCAGGTGTTTTTTTTTATTATATAGCCTCCTTATATTACAACATCCTATTTTTATTTTATCTACCCAACCTTTGGTGGTGCTTTTTAAATGGTGGCTTCTACGACTTAGCGGTGAATGTTCTATCAGAAATATTTCACACCTCACCTTGATAAAACCATCGCCTCTTGATCAGCGACTGTTTCTTTGTTTAAACTTACCCGCTAGTACCCCATATACCTTTGGAGCATACCTCTGTCCGACATATGGGGAACCCTCCGCTATCTTACGACTCAAGCCTCGCAATCTGTCAAAAAAAGAAAGAAATATAATTAATATAAAACCCTATTATTTCTAAAAAGAAATAATATTTGAAAAACTAAATAAACAAAAAAAAAATATAATTAAGAAAATGTACAATTAAAAGTTTATAAATAAATGAATGAATTGTCTGCAAAAATGATTTTTTCGTCTATTCTAATTTCTTGAAAATTAATATAATTTTTATTAAAATATTTATTTATTATTTTTTTTTGATTATTTTAGGAACTTATATTACTTTCTCTTACTCCTAGTAAGAGGAAGTATTGTAATCGTGTCAAATTTTCGATATCGAGTTTTCACCGGAAATATCCGTTTTGAGGTCCCCTGAGTCCAAAAAAGTGGTTTTTAGGAATGGTCTGTGTGTGTGTGTCTGTGTGTGTGTATGTATGTGAACAGCATAGCCAAAACGAAAAATCGTAGAAAGTTCAAACTTGATATTACGTTTAGGTATCACCATGGGATATGACGGTGCGTTATGTGTCAATATTCCTCAACCGGAAGTGCCACTTTACTAGTTGTTTTTTTTACGTTTTTGCAATTTTCTCAAAAATGGCTCCGAAGATTTTCTTTAAACTTGGTATATCAACTACACATACAAAGAGCTACAACTTTTATTTGAAACATTTCTCCAGGAAAATTCATTAAGGGCACTTCTGGCGGAGGGGTGGGGTTAGGTTTTCATCTTAACTGCTGTTTCAGTATATTAGACAATTCTGTCATCTAAATAATGTTAATTAGAATTAAATATGTTGTTGAAATTCCGAGTTCGAAAAAAATAGATAACCGGAAGTGCGTTTTTATTTTCAATTGAGGTATTTCTCTCACATATTAATGTTTTTGAGATTTTTACTTTCTCTTACTCCTAGTAAGAGGAAGTATTGTAATCGTGTCAAATTTTCGATATCACGTTATCACCGGAAATATCCGCTTTGAGGTCCCCTGAGTCCAAAAAAAGTGTTTTCTAGCAAATGGTCTGTGTGTGTCTGTGTATGTATGTATGTATGTGAACAGCATAGCTCAAAAACAAAAAACCGTAGAAAGTTGAAATTTGATATTCCGTTTAGGTATCATCGTGGGATCTGACCCTACGTTATCTGTCAAAGTTCCTCAACCGGAAATACCGCTTTACTAGTTGCTTTTTTTACATTTTTGAAATTTTCTCAAAAACAGCTCCGCGATTTTCTTCAAACTTGGTATATCAACTACACATACAAAGAGCTACAACTTTTAATTGAAACATTTCTCTGGGAAAATTCATTTAAGGACAGTTATGGGCGAGGGGTAGGGTTAGGTTTCCAGCTAAAGTGCTATTTCAGTTTATTAGACAATTCTACCATCTAAATAATGTTAATTAGAATTAAATGCGTTATTGAAATTTCGAGTTGAAAAATCGGATAACCGGAAGTTCGGTTACCTGTTTACTAAATGATTTTTTCACTTTTTCGCGATTTTCTCAAAAATTGCTCCAACGATTTTCTTGAAAATTCCCATATAAAGTGAACATACAAAGATCTATAACTTTTATTTAAAACATTTGTCTGGTAGAATTCATTTAAGGGCACTTTTGGGGGAGGGGTGGGGTTATATTTTTCTCTCTAGTGCTATCATAGTTGATTATACAATTCTATCATCCAAACAAAATTAATTAGAAATAAATAGATGGCCGAAATTCTGAGTTTCAAGGAAATTAGTAAACCGGAAGTGCGCTTTTACTGAACATATTTTTTTAGTTTTCGACGAATTTCATTAAATTTGGTACACAAACTATAAAATTTGTCAATTATAATTTTGAGAACTGGAGTAAAAGAAAGTTGTGTGAGTGTTTCACACCAGATTTTTTCTTTTCGTTTACAAAAATGAAAACTAGAAATATCTTATCAAATAATATCTTAAAGAGAACTAATTATTAATTTATGTTGAAACATTTTAACATTTTAAAATTTTATTTCTCCAGTGAGATGGTTAGTGTACTAGTGTGGCTTTAAAGAAGTGATTGCCATATTTTCTAGTGGCGCTGGTAGAAAGTGGTTTAACTAAACCAAAATCTAATTAGGGGCTAACGAAGGACTGCATCTATGTGCTCCTGCCTCTTCAGTGGATTGTGTTTTTCTGTAATTTAAAAAAAGGTCACAAGTAATTATATAGCAGATAAAATTAGTTCACCCAAAATTCGTTATATGCCCCTACCATGAGTGGGAAGATTTTGCTACATTTTCTTTTTTAATATTAACAGACGATTTCTTTCTTAATTTTTTTTTTTTTTTTGGAAATACATCGTCAAATTCTTGTTTAGGATTTACTACCATTGTCTGTATTTCCAGTTAACCCAATTTTCTTGCCCATAATTTACGTAATTTAACTCAATATATAATTTGCAAATTTAATGGAAGGTGGTAAGTAGTCGGATCTAAATCTTGGCTTGCATGGACGCTTGAAATCAATCGATTGTTCCAATGGATTATTCTCAATAGCCGCTCTATCCTAATCGAGTATTCCCTAAGGGATGGGATAATTTTAAGTCACCAAGATTATAGTGATTGTTGATAGAATTTCGAAAAAAAAAATATGGGAAAGAGAAGGGATTAGCTCAGTGGTTAGCGCGTTGGACTCCCATGCGCAGGTCCCAGGTTCGAGTCCAGTGCTACCCATAGATTTTTTTCATTTTAAAAGCCTCTACAGCTCACTGTCCGGTGATGGACAGTGTTGCCTGTAACGAGAGAACACTATCCGGAGGCCGGCAGTGTATTGACAAAGCTTAGGGTATCAATGATCATCGCCTTAAGAAAAAAAAATTGGTTTTCACTTTTCTACAAAAAAAAAATAAATAAATAAAAATACTATTTTTATTTGAAATAAGAAAGTTTGAGGTCCGCCATTTTGAGGAACTTAAAAATATAGCATCTGGGAGGTTACAAAAGAAAAAATGATATTACTCTTTCTTGAAGTAAAAGGATGTCGCATTACATTTGTGATATCTTAAACACACACACACATACACACAACATGATATACATATATATATTTTTCTTACTACATCTTTACCTTTTAAAAAAATATTATAATCTTCTTAATAATAAACGACTTTATTTTCTCTCTTCAACAAGTTTTTAATTCAATTACTCTTAAAATTTTTTTTTCATATAATCTATAAAATTCCTTTTATAAATAAAAATACAATTTCTAAATAATTAGTTATCGTGAGGCCATTGCCCTCATATAGTTCAAGTCCTGAACCTACATCTCTGCCATTCTGACAGCTCCTCAGTCCCTGAGGGTAATATTTTATACGGCTTTATCTGATCTGCCGGCGATGATGTAATCTGAACACCAACCCCATTTCCAACTTTTCGAACACCATATCGATCATTACCTTTTGATTGCTGCCCTTCATAGAGTCATAAATATTTTGTTTTCTTTTTATTACCCTATATCATATTGGATTGTCTGCTTTCTTTTGTCTATCGTACGCCCTAAAATTCTCCGCTTGTGTATTCCTAATAACTTACGACGATTCATTTTTATTAAATATTAAGGCTTTCTGATTTTCTGCTGATTCTTACGTCAGAATTTTTTTTTTTTTTTTTATGTTTTTTTAGTAGACTGGTATTGAACTTTAATTTCAAGTTGTTTCTTTTCTTTAGCTTCAGTAACAACTTCAGATTTAGCTCCTGATAGTTCGCGAGATATACACTTTTCAATTCTCTAATTCCTGTTTGCCATGATCTTCTATGTTTATATTCTCCTCAATAGAAGACTTTGTTTCCTCATAATTTTTCTTAATGTCGTATTTTTTAAGATGTAAGGGAAACTAAGAGAATCTAGGCGTATTTATTTCCATTAGTTTCATATTCTAAAAGATAATAACATTAATACCGTTTGACAGACTCTTGTTGCTATAGTTTTATCTGTTTAAAAAAGAATTAAAAAAATTAAAATATCAGACTGTCTGTCTAATAGAGTTTAATTTCAGATAATGTTATTTTGGCCGACCAAAATGTTTTCTTACTAGGGTACCCGGCTGCTTTTAGCACTATTACTGCTTCATTATTTAGTAAATAATCCTTACCGTCTTGTATGCTTTTGCTCAACCAACCTCTACCCTGGTCCTTCCGGACAAACTTCCTGTATAGCAGTGTAGGAAAATAATCTTACCCTGGTGAACAGTGTTTCCGTTGCAAAGAGAGATGGAAAGATAGGCTGATTGTAGAGAAGAAGAGAGGGAGTAAATTTCCACAACCTTGGTAATCGGCTCACGTTAAGAAGGTTCTTCATGCTTAAGAGAGAGAGACAGACATAGTGAGAGGCAAGAGAGAGAGAGAGAATGAGTGAGAGGTTCTCATCACACAGTCGTCTCTGGCGTCTTCCCTCTCTTCAAATCATCCCTCATTTCTCAAACTTCTCCTTATACACTGTGTACATCAGCAACAACAGTATACTGTTTTGTTGCTACAATGAACGACACAACAACATTAATATAACTTGCAACAAGTTTCTTCTTCCTCTTTATATAAGCCGCTCTTTACAATTCAACTTAAACCTCACTTTCAGTTTAACCTACTTGTTAGTAATAAATTTATTTGTTGAAGTCATTAAAACTAATTTTTTATTAAATTCTTTAAACATATTTATTATAATATTGTAAATTAAAATAACTGAAAAGTGAGAGTGGCACCATTTAAGAGAAAAATCAATTTCATTTGTTCTTTTTAAAAAAAGTAAATGTTTAATTAATTAATTAATAAGTAACTATTGAATGAAAGTTATTATTGACCAGTAATTTAGAACCCTTTATATATTATACATAATTCAACAGCGATCTAATTCTCTAGTTGAGAAATGTATTACTACCTCCATTATGAATTAAATTAGGAACCCGTTATTTTCAATATAATTATTAGATTATTATTTGTTATACTAATTATATATTACTTAATTATATATTATAATTACACTATTATATACTTGGAATTGTATATGATATAATAATTATTGTAAAAGTCCATCTCTTGTCAGATAGATAGATAAAAAGGTTTATTACAAATTTACAAATATGTACAATAATAATTAATAGAAGTTCCAATGTACATTAACATTATAACCTGCAGCTTTAGGAAAAATATTACGAGAGGATGTGTTTTAGTCTTTTATGCCTGTAATGTAACGGGCATGGCTACCAGTGCTACGCTTAGATTTTTTAATCTTATGAGCCTCTACAGCTCACTGTCCGGTGATGGACAAGTGTTGTCTGTAACGAGAGAACAGGCTATTTCGCGGCAGAGTGGATTATGATGACAGTCTAGAGTGGAAAGGACTTTCAGTAGACGATTTTGGATGAAGGAATAAACTGGGGTTACTGAAGATTTTACGTGAAGTATGTCGATTTTTGTGTGTCGTGGTGAGTCAGTCGCAAGTCTTAGGAATTTGTTCTGGGTTATCTGAAGTTCTTTGATGTTGCTGTTACTAGTCAGGCTCCAGGCGGAGGAAGCGTAAAGTAACATCTGTCTCATGACTATATAATCTCTTGTCATTAGAAGGAAAATCTGAGGTAGATATCCGATTATTTCTTATAAACTATAAATATGCAATGCTGGATTAGGCTATTGCAGAGCCTTATCAAATATTTCCAAAAAAGCACTAAAACTCGAAATTTTCTTGCTTCTTAACGATTTTCTATACTTATTTATCACAATTAGAATGTATCTTTAAACATTGGAATTTTTATTAAACGAATGGTCGCTCTTAATTTGGTTGGTAGAAAGTCGTACATTACAGAATGTGGCCTAATGTTGGTATATTGCAGATCGCGTAGTAGGAGCTACCACGAAGTCCAGAAATACTGGTATTGAGGAAATTATTGATACACCTAAGCTTCTCCAGAATCCTTTTCCGAATAAAGTTTCAAATAAAAGTGTTGGATATAAGTATATATACGCAATTAGCATTCTTAGCTGCCAGAAAATAGTTGGAGCAGATTATCGAGAAACATATAAAATACTCTGCACACTATTTTGTAAAGTCTCAATTTCTTTTAAAGAATTTTCTTAATTTGGAATTTTTAATAATTAAGTGAAGACCAAGTTTCTAATGTACATAAAAAATATAGTGAAAAACGTTTAACACGAAAATGCTTAACATGAAAAATCGGTTAATACGAAATAATACTGCGGTCTCGACAAAATACTAGATAATTTCATACATTTTTACCTGTTTTCTGCAGTCACATCGTCACCCAGATTTTTTTGGCTTATTTTTTTTTTCGTTAGACTGAACAAAATAAACAATGGTTGCCCACTGTTACCGCTTGTCTTTGGGTAGGAAGAGGCACTGCCATTGTCAAAACATTTCAATTTACTGGTCATTTTAGAATTCGGTGTTGGCTGTGTCGAAGTCGGTGAATTGTGTGTCGAAATTGGTGAATCCCCGCAACAGGAAGGCGGATCATCATAAAAATTAAGCGCAGTTATTTAGATGCACATTGGATTAGCGAATTGAATAAAACGATGGAAGATATCGAACAATTTGTCGACAATTAGATGAAAAAAAGTATGAAATTTTTTCCAAAAAAATAATTTGTTTACATTTTTACTTTTTTATTATACATATATATGTACATATAATTATTTATGTATCTAATATGATATGTTGGACAATATATATTGTCCTTACACAATACCGCATATATATGTAAGTATAGACTGTCACAATGTATGTACCTACAAGTGTAAATTTTAGCAGGAAAACGAATTTAATAAAATTTGACTACATCTTTAATATTGGTGAGTTTTTTTTGGCATGCATCTTTTAACATGAAAAAAAAAATTTCGAACCCCTTCAGTTTCGTGTTAAATGACTTTCACTGCAGTGCAGTTTAGAGTAGTAATGTTGCATTTTTCTCAGAACATTTCAGAAATCAGTTTTTCTGGAGAAATGTTCCACAAATAAAAAGTGATAATCATTTATTGTGCAGAATAGCATATGATGCTAAAAAAATCAGCGAAATTCCGCTTGATGGATTTTGACCAAAAAATGTGTATTGTCAAATGCGGGTGGGTGTCCCTAAACAGAATAACGAGCTTGAGTTTGATGCGATTTTTTTTGGGGGCAATATTTTATTTACATAAAACACACAAACAAACATACAAACACCAGTCCCAAAAACATTATCTTCCTGTTGTGATGTTGTTGGTCCACCGTTTGACCGTAGCGATAATATTTTATAATCTTGAAATGTTAGTATTATTCAGTTACAGTCTACAGTAGATAACACTCTCTAATTTCATTATATTGATTTAATTAAAGTACTCAAAAACAAAAGATTTCTACATATATGGGATAGAATAAAAGAAGGTTTTTTCTTGTTTTTTTTTAACGTGAAAAAGTAAATGTTGGCCTAGAGACAAGGAAAGGGCGTTCTTGAAGAGTATCGATCTTGGCGCACTAATCAGAGAGTTGTGGCAGCTACAGTTCACCGTTCTTCTTCAGTACCTTGTGAGTCACCTCACGTACTTGTTAATAGGATTGTGAGGGTCCTTGCCTGTTTCTTGCCATCTCCCTTCCCAACCGCCTTCCTTTTTACTTCATAATACCTCTTCCTTCACTACTATCTTCTCTATGCTATCTCCTCTGTTCTTCAACATTAACACTTCCAACTACTGTTGTTACTAACTATTGTTACTTATAATCTCTACACTAGTATATTTTTAATCTTTGGAATAGTTTTTGTTCCTACTAAAAAGGTTTGCTTTGATAAGTACATAAAAATAAAAAAGTTTGTTCAAAATAAAAAGCCACTTTGTGTCTTACTTTATAGATCTCGATATTGCGAAAGCTTTTGATCAAGAGTTTATATTTGAAGCTCAAACAAATTCTGTCTCACATTTATTATCTAATTCTCATGTCCGTATATCTCCATTTGGTTTTTCTACGTCAGCCAGAGTACATTTATTCTTCCCTTTATTCTGTGGAGACCGGGGTTCCTCAGGATAGTATTCTTAGACCAATACTTTTCATTATTTACATTACGACATTTCTATTCATCCTCACACTACAAGTGTAACATTTACAACATAGCCATGATTGCTCCGCATATTGATCCTGTAAAGTCCAACCGCATCGTGCAACACCACTTACTCTTTCTTGAGTGTTTATTAAATGAAAAATTAAATAAATGTTCAAAAATGGCAAAACTATAATCATCTGCCCAATCTGCCATCAGATTGTACTTTCTTGCGCAGAGTCAGTTACAATACCATGGACTTTACATTGACAACGTACTGACATGTTGAATCTTTCCATATTAAATTTCTTATAGTTCATTTTCTTTTTGTGTTCCATATAATATTTCATATTGCTTTATGATTTTTAACGAGTGCATAGTTTGGTGCTTTTTGATATGTTTAACATATTCTTTTCTAGTAACAACCAACAAAAGTGGAATACCACTTCTAACTACAAATTTTATTACTTTTCCTTCTAATCGCCATTATTTGAAAATGGTACTATAAATTAATTAATCAGAATTTATTAAATATTTTAAATTGGGTTTTATTTGTAACGTACATGGCTGAATTTTGGATGTTGTTTGGGTTAAATATTAAAGGTTCAAGTGAATACAGGAAGGGATGTATAAACAAAGAAAATTGACATTTCTATGACTTGCTATAATACCATCTGTCATGAGTTGTGTTTAATATAAAATGAAATTAAAACTCTATATCTTTAGTAAGAGGAAGTATTGTAATCGTGCCAAATTTTCGATATCGAGTTTTCACCGGAAATATCCGTTTTGAGGTCCACTGAGTCCAAAAAAGCTGGTTTTTAGATAAATGGTCTGTGGTTGGGGTGTTGGTGTGTGTGTGTGTTGTCGTGTGTGTGTGTGTGTGTGTGTGTGTGTGTGTGTGCATATATATATGTATTTTGAACAGCATAGCTCAAAAACGAAAAATCGTAGAACATTCAAACTTGATATTCGTTTAGGTATCACTCTGGGATCCGACAGTAGGTCATTTGTCAAAATTCATCAACCGAAAGTACTACTTTACCGAACGATTTTTTTTTCTATTTTTTACGATCTTCTCAAAAATTGTTTCGACAATTTTCTTGAAACTTGTGATATCAAATAAGCATACAATGATCTACAACTTTTATTTGAAACATTTCTCCAGAAAAATTCATATAAGGGCTGTTCTGGGGGAGGGGTGTAGTTAGGTTTTCATCTAAAATGCTATTTCAGTTTATTGTACAATTCTGTCGTCTAAATAATATTAATTAGAATTAAATATGTTGTTGAAGTTCCGAGATTGAAAAAAATCGGGTGACTGGAAGTGCGTTTGTACTGAAATGTATATTTCAGTTTACTGGTATTTTCTCGAAAGCCGGTCCAACGATATTCTTTAAAGTAGGAATGTGTACTATACATATAAAGAGCTAAACCTTTTATTTGAAACTTTCTCCTGATAATGTCATTTCGCTAAAGTGCTATCATAGTTGATTACACAATTCTACCGTCTAAACAAAATTAATTAGAAATAAATAGATGGACAAAATTCCGAAGTTCAAGAAAATTAGTAAACCGGAAGTGTGCTTTTACTGAACGATTTTTGAAAACTGGAGTGAGAGTAAGTTGTGTCAGTGTTTCACATCAGATTTGTTATTTTTGAAGCAACAACAGCCTTGGTCAATAGCGGCCTTCAGATTGTTTTTTTCTCGATCCCGGCTCCACAATCTAGGATGGCATGTATTTTCTTTAACTTTTGGCATCCAACACAACTTCTTAGTTCAGCACAGTATGGTGTAGAACATGGTTTCACACATCTCCTCTTGGCCTAGACATGGTACACTCTTCGATGCTACATATATTAAATGAGAGCGTTTGTGTGTTATTGTTTGTTGTTCAAAAAAAATCTACAAAGAAATAAATGAATTACAATTACCAGACATTAACAAACATTTCAATGAAAGAGAAATAGATGTAGAAAATTAATTATTCATTAATAAATTCAAAATCTCGTTATAGAATTTATAGCTTAGCTATAATAAGCTTGTTTACATTAAAAGATGAATAAATAATTACATTATGAAGATAAATGTAATTGAAATGGCGCCTATTAGTCAATTTTTATTAGAATCTTACTTTTGTTGGACTTTACTAAATGATAATAAATATTAATTAGGTAAGTTCGGTCAATAAAAAGAATTTAATTGTGTCAAAGATTTCATCAGGATTTCCTCATGACGTTTAATTTATAATTGATATATCCATCTTGAAAAATCAAACTTAAATACAACAAAAACAGAACCAAAAAATAAAGTAAAAAAAAAAAAAAATTAAGAAGTATTGAGATCGTGCCGAATTTGCAAAATTAATGTTAATCAGAAATATATCTTTGAGGTCATCTGAATATGAAAAAATTGTTTTCAAACGTAAGTAAGTCCATGTTTACAAAGTAGATATCTAAAAAAAAAAAAAAAAAACGGCAAATATTAATGTTATGAAGAAATTTGGTGAGGATTGGTCAAGAAAAAAACATTCAATTATGCCAACGTTTCGACAGAGTTTCCTGTCTTTATCAAGGCTTTAAAATATAGAAAGTCGTGAAGATGTGGTGAAAGAATTTTTAAACTTACATATTTGTTACATGGCAGAAACATAAAAAGGAATGTTAAAGTTACTAGGTGACTTGTCTTAAATTATCTTCAGAAAATGTAGATGATTTTTCTATTGTCTTCTTTCTCTACATCTTCACGACTTTCTATATATTAAAGCCTTGATAAAGATAGGAAACTCTGTCGAAACGTTGGCATAATTGAATGTTTCTTTCTTGACCAATCCTCAACAAATTTCTTCATAAAATAATTCATCAACGGTCAACCAATTCTTTTATATATAGACAAATATTAATGTTTTTTTTTGTTTGTTTTTTTTTTAATTTTTCGCGGTTTTCTCGCAAACGCCTATTAACTTACACACACACACACACACACACACACACACACACACACACACACATTAGGTCTATCACTTTTATATGAAACATAATTTTACAATAAAATTTATTTCTCTCAAGTTCTTTCTCAAGTTTTTAAGACGTTTTTCTCACAAGTGCTACATCAGTTCAATATAATGAATTCAATCATCTGATATTATATTAAGATACATTAAATGCATTACTAGAATTCCGAAATTGAAGAAAATCGGTTAACCGAAAGTGCAACTATACCGAATAAGTTACTTGAGGTTTTAGGAATTTGCTCGAAAATGGTTTCATCCATTTTATTTAAACCTGCAAACTAACTGCACGCATTCCTTACGAGGCGGGTGACGGCATTATTCGCTGTTATTCAGATGGCTCTAGGCAGGTGGGGACTGGCCTGTCAGGAGCGAGAGCATGGTTGTAGGAGTTGGATAGAGGGAATTCGGTGGCCTTGGGTGGTTTGGCAACTGTTTTGCAGTCCGAGATGGTGGACATTATTGAATGCTGCCGTCTTGTGTGGGGAATGGCAGGGAGAGGTTAAAGATGTGCTGATAGTCTCTGCTAGTCAGGCCGCACTGAGGGCTCCACATGGTGGAGCTCGAAACTAGTGGGAGAATGTAGGAGAAGACTTAACGCCTTGGCTCGGAGGGGTAAGGTGCGTCTCTCTATTGGATACCTGGACATGCGGGAATAGAGGGCAATGATAGGGCGAATCAGTTGGCTAAGGAGTGATCATCATTACCACTTTGTGGTCCTGAACCAACCCTTGCCTCACTAAGAGATTTCGTGACAAATAGATTAGACTTTGAGAGACGAGAATCTTGGAGAAATGCTGGAGGGGAGGACACTCAGGGGTGCCTCCAAGCTAAAAGATTTCTAAAAGGAATCAAGCAGGGAGTTTCGGATTACCTCCTGTACCTTAGTAGGACAGGTCTGAGGACCTTGGTGGGGTAGTGACTGGACACACTTGGGTTTCTAGTCACTTGTTTAACATAGGGAGGACGTCTAGTCCCATTTGACGGAGTCAGGGAAAAGGTGTATCATTTTATGTCAGTGTCCCCGTTTCGCTGGTACTAGGTTTCGCATATTTGGGAGGGTACCACTCTCGCGGGATTGCCTGGGCGAGTTGGAGGTAAGGATATCTTGGGATATTGTAGACTGACCGGTAGGCTACCGGGGGAGACTATTTAAGGGGATGATATGGGGGCCGTCGAGGGGGATAAAAGCCATATAGGCTTAGGTCCCATGCCGCCCGGTTAATAATAATAATAATAATAATAACTGCACACATTCCACTCTTTGTAATAGTTTTCTGGAAAAAATTAATCTTAGGAGGATTTCTAATGAATCAATATTGAGACTTCATTAATTCTCATTCGTTAATAGGTTTTAAAAGGAAGCGTTCAAAACACTAACATTCATTGGACTACAATATAGGTAATTACATTCAAGTACTACTTCACATGACATGTTTCTTCATCATTACCATTTTATTTATGTTTAGGGAAACTACAGTTCTGGAAAAAACAACTCTACGGTTGAAGAAACTTTGTTAATTATAGGGTTTTTGGTGGGGTGGGGCAATATAAAAAAAAAGTCCTTTGAGGATTTCTACTAGATTTCTTTTAGTTGACTGTCTTAGTTAACAAAATGAAATGTTGGGTTCACTTTTTTTTTCGAGACTTTTCTACGTGTAATATTTTCGTTTTGTATTCTTTGATCAATGTTCTTTCATTCCTCACTAGATCCAATATTCTTTATTAATATTATTTTAGGTTTAAATAAGCAGTAAATCAATATCTATTTTAAAGAAATTCCTTTCAGTTGTTTTTTACGTGAAAAGCGTTTAATAGGTTTATAACTAGCTTTTCTTAATGTATGGTCAAAAGATATCTGAAGCGACTTTGATTAGTCTTTCGAGAAAAAAAATCTCTTTCTTTTACAATGATCAAAGAGTAGAGAACTACTTTTTTTTATAGATCTAATAACTTACTGGAAGAAAGTCTTTTAATTATTTTTAACTAACTGAGATTGATTTAGGCGGTACAAAGTATGTGTAATTATGTCAAGCTAAACTAGGAAATGTTGTTTGCCTTTTACAGCTTTAAAAGTTCTTAAGATGAGATATTTTGTGTCTGCTATTTCATTCAAACTATATCCTGTCTTAAGGATGATAGCTATATTCAGTGCTTAAGCATGAATAACAATGAAAGTGCCATGAAGTGGGATCTTCTCTTTACAAACCCACTTTGCCTTCTCTTGCAGATCTAATATGATCTAGAATTGCTGGAGGAAAATTGAATAAAAATTGTCTTTTATGGACTTAATTTCTCCAAGACATTTTATAACAGGAGCGAAATGGAAGTTTATGACTAAATATGTAAAAAAAAGGAGTGGATAGCTTTTATTCTAGATTCAGTTTTTTTGAAAAACTAGTGGGTACCACAATGGGGTAAGAATAAGAAGTCACAAGGCCTATTCTATTCCACTCTAGGTGAAATTATTAGCGATGATATATGGCAAAATGAATACAGAAGAAACAATTGGGAAAAGGATAATTGTACAAAAAAGAAACTAAATCATAAGGACACTTCAGATGTAAGGAAGCCGAATCCGTAGAATAGCCTGAAACATCTGAAATCAGGGCTAGACCATAGAGAGGTGGAAGACTAGTTGATACGACTAGGACATACTGAGGAATTAACAGCCAAAGGAATGCATGAACATTGAATCTCCAGAAAAAGAGATTGGACAGATAGAAATCTTTGGTGGAGAATGATCCGACGGCAAAGAAATAAGAACTATGATTTTCTTTCTTTTTTTTTTAATTTTAGGCGCTTCAGCATCTATGGTCATTTGGCTCCCGGAGCCTTCTCAGTGCACTGTCGGCCTGAGTTATATATCAGTGCACCGGACAGTGAGTTGTAGAGGCACCTAGGAAGAAAAAAAATCTAAGGACAGCATACATAGCTGGACTCGAACCCGGGTCCTCCGCGTGGGAGTCTAGTGCGCTAACCACTGAGCTAATCCGTTCCCTAACTATGATTTAAGCAAGTACATAAACGTTACATTAATTCTATATCCAATGATCGAACATTATCTGGTGTACAAAATATTGAGGACAGATTTTTAAATATTCTAAAAATTCAGAAGGTTGAAGTAAATTATCAACAATTTTTATTTTAAAATAAGTTTTTCGATTAAAAATGAGAGAATTTTAGATGTTCATATAAGCATGCAGTCGAAGAATGATAAAAATGGAGGAATTTGATCACTATAGTAAATCAGAGAAAAAAAAAATCAAGTATAATATACATAACAATGGTGAACAAATAAAGCAAATTAAATACTTGATGTAGAAACAAAGTTGAAAGGAAAAATAACCATGTTTCACATTGATGGATTTAAATACGTTATATAGAACTTGAATTTTAATAGTTAGCCGCATATAATTATTTAGACTAATTAGCTGAAGTGATGGTGCTTTGTACTTTTAATAAGATACTTTAGTATAAATATTTTCTACGCTTTACTGTCTCTCTTGCCAACAAAATAAATGTGTAGTTATATAAAAACGTCTAGACGTATTATCTGAGTGGGATGAATTATTTATTAAGGTGGAGGAATGGAAGGAAGATTGTAGTGTTGAAAAGCAGGGAAACTCTACAGAGAAGTGGTCTAAAAGTAAAAGGAAGACTCTTTAAAAGGAAATTGCTTTAGCAGTTTAAATTAAAGATCAAAGTCAAATATTATAGATTTTACCCATATTCTTCCTTTTCTTTCTAATTATTATTATTATTTTTAATGGTAGATATTTGTTTTTCTTCTTTAAAGAAATTATTATAATAAAAAATTAATTGTTTTTATTAACTTTACAATTAATTGAATTGAAAAGGGGAGGTATTAGCTAAGTGGTTAGCGCGTTGGGCTACCACGCGGAGGTCCCGGGTACGAGTCCAGCTATGCTGCCCTTAGATTTTTTTTTCTTCCTAGGTGCCCCTACAGCTCACTGTCCGGAGGCCGACAGTGCACTGAGAAGGCTCCGGTCGCTTATGACCATGGATGTTAACGCGCCTTAAATTAAAAAAAAAAAATTGAATTGTTGCAATTTATTGAATTATGCTTTCTGTTTATTGAATTGATTTAAATATTAAATAAATTGCAATGTTGTTTTAGTTTGTTGCCCCATATTTCTGTATTATTTCTAAAATTTCAATTTTAAATTAAAGGCATTCATTTTTTTTTTTTTTTTTATTCATTCTAATAAGATATTCTTTCACTTTTTATTTTTCCTTAAATTTTACTTTCTCCTACACCTAGAAAGAGGAAGTAATGCTATCCTGTCAGATTTTCCAAATTGAGTTTTAACCAAAAACACAGTTTTAAGGACCGACCCTTGATTACGAAAAAATCTGAAATGAAACACTCACTCGACTTTCTTTTACTCTAAATAAACGTTATATACATTGTAATTTTAAAGATAATTTGTGAAGTTTATTGTATTAAAATATATTTAGTATAAATATACAGTTTTCATGTATTTTTCTCTTCGCAAGTTTTTTTTTTTTAAATTTTCCTAGGGAAATGCTCCTTCTCCAGGAGTTCTGGGACACATGCCATCCCACTTCAAACTTGATTGCTGTTGTGAGATTGTGGCAACACTGGTCCTAGTAGTTGTCGTATGTGTGTGACACATACAATCATGGCTCTGTGTGCGTCATATTATGTTACTGTGTTTAATAACTAATAAAGTCTGTGTCTAGTACATTGGTTATATTTTTGATATTAGTCTTAGACATAACATGGTGTCAGATGTGGGGTTATTTCTTAGAGCTAGTGGATAAAGCGATGAAGAGGATTCACGTAAGGTTCCACTTCTTTTACATTTTATTGGCGAAAGAGCTCTAGAAATATTTAATCCATTCAATATTAGTGAAGATGTTATTACTTTTGAAGAATTAATTTGTAAATTTGAAAAACATTTTGTCTCTAAAAGTAATGTTACAGTAGAAAGTACAGTATAAATTTTTTTACACGCAAACAAATGGCTCATGAAACGATAGACGAATTTGTCACAGATCTTATCAATAAGAGTCGTTCCTGAGAATTTGGAACTTTGACAGTCAGACTTGTAAAAGACATGTTCATTTGCAATATGCACGAAAAATACCAGTTTGTTTGTGAAAGACTGCTATTAGAAGATTTGACTCTAGACAAGGCTATAAAAATTACTCAATCACTAATACTATCTCAATCGCATACAGCACAAATTAAAGACGGAGTCGTCAGCGGCAGCATTTGCCTTGTCCTCAAAGTTAGGCCAAATAGGCCGTATTCAATCTCCTTCTCAAAATACAAACACGTAGCCTTCCCAGGATAGTTCCATTTGCACTAAATGTGGCCAGGTCCACAGAGTCAGATGTCCAGCTCTTGAAGTAACATGCAACAAATGTAAAAAGCTTAATCATTTTCAAAAAATGTGTCGTTCAAAATTTGTTCGCATTATTAATGCCAGTAGTTCAGAACTCAGTCAAGGGATATAACTGTTAAAAATAAATTTGATGATCTTTTTATAGTTCTTCTAAATGACAATTCTAATAAATCGTGGACATTGCAACTTTCAGTCAATAATATCACTGTCCAATGTCTTTTGGATACAGGAAGTCAAGCAAATATAATGTCTTTTACAAGTCTTCAACTCACTGCTCCAACTACAGGACTCAAAACAAAAAGTGAATTCATTTACGGGAGATGATGTACCTATAGTAGGGCAGATTGACTTAAAAGGTCAATTGAGATTACAAAATGAGTCACATCAAGTTAATATAAATTTTCTTATTGCAAATATAGATTGTCCAACAGTTTTGGGCTTGCAGTGTTGCCCAGGTATGGGGATCATCACTAGAGTATTCAACATTACATTGGAGAATAAAAAAATTACTGTCTCCAGAATTAGATAAAATCTCAGAGGCTAAGTATGAATTTATTTTCACAGGCCTAGGCTGTTTGCCAGGAAAATGCCACATTTATATCAATAAGGATATTCAGCCTAAGATAGATCCACCAAGAAGAATACCTTTTAAGTTGATGAGTCGCCTAGAGGAAGAACTCTTGTCAATGGAGAAACTGAGCCTACGTCTTGGATAAGTTCGCTACTCTTAGTTGAAAAAAAAAACTGGACAACTTAGAGTCTATCTTGACCCAAGAAACTTAAATGAAGCTCTAAGTATGTCTTACTATCCGATACCAACAGTAGAGTTGGTTAGGTCCAAATTAGCTGGTGCTAATTACACTAGATGCCAGTAGAGGTTTTTGGATGAGCCAATTAGATAAATAAAGCACTCAACTTTGTACATTCAATACGCCTTATGGTCGCTACTCTTATGCAAGGCTTCCTACAATTGTGTCCCTGAGATTTTTCATCATAAAAGGACTGACGCCTTTGGCCATTTGACAGGCGTAATGGTATATTTCGATGACTCATTAGTTTGGGGAAAGACTTTAGAAGAACATAATCAGAGGTTAAGTGAAGTATTTCAGCGCGCTGCAGAAATAATTTAAAATTCAGTAGACAAAAATGCCAATTTGGGAAAAGTCATGTGAAATATTTAGGACACATTTTTCATGAAGAAGGTGATCACCTGATGGTGTTAAAGTCACAGCCATATTAAAAATGGCGTCACCTTCATCTCAGAAGGATTTACAACGCTCAATCGCATGCAGCACAAATTAATGGTGAACCATTACAGTATTTTATTTTCACCCTAGGCCTAGTAAACTATCTCGGACAATTTGTTCCAAATCTTGCAATGGAAACAGAAGGTCTCAGAGATTTACTAAAAAATGATGTTATGGAATTGGACACTTGATCATGAGACTGTTTTTACTCGTCTTAAGAAGTTAATTACTCAGGCATCTGTTCTAACACATTACAAGTCAAATGAGCAGCTCGTCTTGTCAGTAGACTCCTCCCAGTCAGCTGTGGGAGCGGTATTGCTACAGCAGGGGCACCCTATTTCATACGCCTCTAAAACGTTAACTGAGTCACAAAAAAAGATGGCACAAATTGAAAAAGAGTTATATGCTATAGTCTTTGGATGCGTGCGATTTCATTAGTTTGTGTATGGACAATATGGACAATCACTTATTGTCGAAACAGATGATCGCCCACTGATTACGCTGTTTAAGAAGCCATTAGCAGAAACACCAAATCGTCTTCAACGAATGCTATTAAAACTTCAGCCATACTCATTAAAATTACTTTACAAACCAGTTATCAAATGTGTAGATACGTTATCAAGGGCTCCTCTTCCAGAAATATCCGAGGATAAGTTGGATGAAGAAATCAGGGTTCATGTCAATATGCTAACGAAGTACCTTCCTGTTACAGAACAAAAACTTAAATGGCCTCAACAGGGCACAAGGGAAGATCAATGTATGCAGCTACTGATAAAGTATTACAAGGAAGGCTGGCCAGAAAATAAGCGTCAAGCAGCGGATTTAGTTCTTCCTTACTGGGATATAAGATCAGAAATTCATTCAGAAAATGGGCTAGTATTAAAAAATGCATCTATTTTATTCCTTGCAACCTAAGGAAGGACATTCTAAAGATTATTCATCGTGGTCACTTGGGTATAGTACGATCTAACAGCTTTGCTCGAGGTATAGTTTTCTGGCCCAAAATGGGTCAAGATATTACTAATACACTTTCCTGTCCAGTATATATTAGTCACCGTCCTAACAACCCTCCAGAACCATTAAAACCTCATGCAATATCTAGTCTGCCATGGGAGAGAGTTGGAGTAGATCTTCTTGATTATAAAGGAAATAAATACACTGTTATCAAAGATTATTATTCAAATTATTTTGAAATACCTCCACTCACACTATTTACATCATCGAAAATTATAATATACTAAAAACTAATTTTGCTCGACACGGCATTCCTTTGGAGTTAATAAGTGATAATGTCCTCCCTTTCAACTCCAAGGAATTCGAATGCCTCATGAACGATTAGGGCATTAACCACAAAACCTCAAGTGCATATCTTCTTAGATCTAATGGATTAGTCGAGTCTGGAGTCAAAATTTTTAAGACTATTTTATCAAAATATGAAATGTCTAAGACTGACCCTTATCTTGCTCTTCCCCAATACAGGACAACACCAGGAGGAAATTTAGAATCTCCAGCATAGCTACTGATGTCGAGATCACTCAGAACGCAACTGCCGACAACCTCCAGCATCCTCAGGCCAAAAATAGTCGATTTCTAGAGCTATAAAAGACAAAAAAATATATGAAGCATTATTATGATCGAAAGGCTCGGCCTCAGTCACCCCTCAAAATAGGAGATGCAGTCTATTACAAAAAGGACCCAGAAGCTCAATGGTTGCCCTCCAAGGGAGCTTACAAGGACCGCATCCAAGGTCATATACAGTAGAATCGCCTGACGGAAATATGTACAGAAGAAATAGACAGCATATCCTCCCGGCGCCATTCCAGAACAACTCATCATTGAAAAACGAAGGTGGTTCTCCCCCAGTCCAGCAGACGAAGAAACGAGTCCTTCGATCCCAAGAAGTAACCGCGAGAAGTGCGTCCTCCCAGAAGGTTTACTTTTTCAGAATACTGTTAAATATGTAATAATTTGTCTAATTTCTTCTATCTCTATTGTAAGAGAGATGTTGTGAGATTGTGGCAACACTGGTCCTAGTAGTTGTCGTATGTGTGTGACATATACAATCATGGCTCAGTTTGCGTCATATTATGTGTAATAACTAACAAAGTCTGTGTCTAGTACATGGGTTATATTTTAATATTAGTCTTAGACATAACAATTGCCATAATGTTGTGGGAAAGATTGGCTAGTGAAAAAAGCACACATCATATTTGTTTGATGATCATTTTTTTCTCTTTTACCCTCCTTCTCCGAACTTTTAGGAAAATTTACACATTATTTACACATATTTACACATTTGTTTTTCTTTACATATACATTGGTCCTACTCTTTATTTTCCCCTTTATTCTCCTGTGTCGCTACAGCTGACTCGTCAAAATTTCTTAATCATTTATTTATTTAATTAACTATTAATTGTAATAAAATATAAATGAATCTATAAATAAAATAATAGAAATAAAAAGGACTAAAACATTGTCTGTAAACTAACTAACATATAATTAATACTAATACCTAAATAACTTTAATTAATCAAGTTTAACTTTCGGAATAAACCCAAAAGTTACTAAACTAACTGAGATGGCAGTAACTGTCAAGTAAGGAAGAAAAGTCCGACCATGTTCCAAGTTCCATCAACTTACAATATTAGTCTGATGGGTTAACATTTTAATTAAGCGATGGCAGCCGTTTAAATTTTACATTTTTAAATTTAGAATTTTGAAATGTTAGTGAAATAATGGTGAGTAAGAAAAGTGTTAGTAAAGAAGTTCTCAGGTGCATTTGTGTTGAAGTGTAAAGGGAATTAGAGAAGTAGCCTAACAGAGAGAGAACAACACCGCAAACTCTATAATTCAATGTATTTCTGGTCTAGCTGGTGCACGCAATACCTTCAATACATTCAATTATCTCCTGTTCCTCTTAACTTTCTACCAACTATAAAAACCATCTTATTGCCAGTTTATTTAAAAACTATTTTTACATAGAATTATTGACAGAATATATTCACAAAACGGCTATATATTATTGAATCTTATATTATATCAAGCATTTTAAAATTTAATTAGTTCTTTTTCAGTATTAGGTCAAAGAAATATTATTGATTACTACAGCGCTACTAGTTTAATGAATTTTGTTGAATAAACAAAAATATAAGAAGGAATTGTTAATAGTCTAGACATTTTAATAAATTTACAAAATACTATTATCAAAAAAAATCTTAGAAAATATAAAAGAAAATTCACGTTTTGAGCAGCTGTAAATTTGATAAGACATATTTTTAGAGAATAATACAGGTGGCGGCCTCTTTGATGGCTTAGGCATTTCTTCTTTTCTCTCTCTCTCGCTCACCCTCATACTTCACTTAATTTCACTAAATCTATTTTTTACTTTTTTTTTGTGAAAACTTAAATTTTTACTAGAAAATTTATTTCACACGGTATTGGATAGTGCACAGTTAGTTAGGCTTATCTCTTGGCGGCTATGTTGAATCTTTAGTTCTGCTATAGTGTGACTGTAGCTGTGTGACCGTTTCGTATAGTCCAAAACTATTCCTATAGTTGAACTATATGCTAGTTTTTTAGCTATATTGTAGTAGAAAACTATCCCAGTGGAAACACACTCATTATAGACTATACGAAAATTAGCAGATATACCAACAAGAATTGATAGTGTATACTTGATAGCTCTCTCTGGCTCTGGCAGTTTTTCTACATTCTTTTCCCCTCGCGGCAAGTAGGTAAACTAGTGGAGGATATTCATGCACTGGTTTAAACAACAAAAGTGAATGTTATAAATATCAAAATTTTATTATTCTGTTTTACAAGTTTGCTTTTTATTTTTGTAGAACAATTATAAACAATATATTGTAACATATTAATACATTGAATGCAAATTAATTTATAAATACAAAAGAAAATGTCAAAAAATGAAGAAAAAATAGTCTGATTGCGGGATAAGACTTGGTCTCTGATTAATTGTTTAGCCGGTAGCTAGATATCGTAATGTTACAGCAAGCTTTGTCGTTGGAGATACAGCTCTCACATATTTGTGTCGCGTTTTTGAATTAGTGGCTCAACTTTTTCCAATAAATAGTCAAAGTCTTCAGCATTCATTCGAACAAAATTGCGATAACAATTTTCATCCTCTATATGAAGTTCAAATAACAAATTTTCTTCAGGATTATTAAATTGATCACGACGCATAATCCATTGTTTTATCCAAACAGTCTTTGCCTTCATTCTTTTGTGGTTTATAATTACACGATAAGCAGCTATTTTTTTTTTACCATTTCAACCAAAATTGATGTGCGCTCAAAATTCAACTATAGCAACCCTACAGATATAGTATACATCTAGTTTTGATTCCTCCTCGTGTAGCCCACCTGTATACTAATATTTCTGTATAGCTATAGTTCGACTATAGGATAGTAAAATTTTGCGTATAACTGACTAGAACTCATGTGAACATATATTCTAGTTTACTATACCTATAGTAAAAACTATAAGCTAGTTTTCTATCCCATGTGTATGTAGCTTTAGATGGTCCGGGCGGCGCTTTTAGTGACGGGGTGCTGTCTTTTTCGGATCTCCCTCAGTCATCTGGTTGGTTTCCTCACTGGGCATTGCGGCTTAATGAGACATCTATATATAATGGGGCTTATGCCGAACCCCTTTTGTAGGGTTTGTGAGACGGAGGAGGAAAGACCCATACATATCATGACGGGTTGTTTAGGCTGTGAGGAAATTAGGTTCAGGACCTTTGGCCGGAACAGGATGTCGGTGAAAGAGCTTAGGCTATATTTTAAAGTTAAGATCCGATTTGTTCGGACTGTGGTAAAACTTAGGTGGGAGAAACCAGGGCTCGGACTTGTTCCATATCCGGTAGTTGTTATTCTTTTGGGGCAGATATGGAACCATGGAGACTTTGGATAGCATAGGCTTGACCTTCCCTTCTTGAATAATAATATTAATAATAGTTAGGCTTATATTTATTTATTTATTTATTTTTTGCTTCTGGGTTACGATCGATAGCAAGGAGTGGGGCATACAATAAACAGTAATTAGAATAAAAATATAAACTTACAAAAACAAAAAATAAAGATAAAACCTAGATATATATAACATTAAAACAAACAGAAAACACATCTTTATATTGTACTTGTATACTTCTGTATATATATGTATGTGCATATAAAGAAAGAGAAATTCAAAAAGAACTATAATGGTGGCAAAAAAATCAGTTAAAATCTTTACCAATTATGTGAAAAAATAATGTACAAAATTTATTGAGAGAGGAACTTTCTTAATGAGACAGCTTTAATAAATAATAAATATATATCATTTATCTTGTGAATATCGAGATTTGATAAAAGACATTCGAAATTATCACGGCTGCTTTTATTACTTAATATATATTTATTTAAATAAAGTTTTCTGTAGGTTAGGAAAGAGAAGACAGTTAACAAAAAAATGAATTAAGTTATCAGGTCTCGATAAATCACAACATGTGCAATGCAAATCTTGTCTAAATTGGATTTTGTCTCCTTTAATAATAATTCTTGCCAATTTATCACATGCAAGTCTTAATTGTGACATCAATAATTTTAACAAAATGTACATTGCGATGCAGATAATCTTCACTTATCCCAAGATTACTAATATTTCGGAAAGATAAATTATATCTAGCATTTATTAATAGTTCAATATCTTTACTCATACAATGATTTTTCATAGTTACTATTGAGCTATTAATGTTACTTGATATAATTTCAGAATTCTGGCTATCCCAGATATATCTAGCGCCAACTGAGCGAAGCATCTCTTTCAATTCAAACGCCCAGTTAAACGGTACATTCTTGAGGTCTATGATTTGTAATAACCTTTTATAGCATTGCTTGGGAAGTTGATTATCAGACATACTTAGGAGCTTACACCACCTCCCTAACATTCTTTTAAAAATTTTGCAGATCAAATGAGTGCGTCCCGCTTCTATCCTCACAAAATAATTGGGAATAGTTATTGAAAGACCTAATAGATATTTAAAAAATTTTAACTGATCTTTTTCAACTATGTTTACATACTGACCGGCCCATACTTCCGACATATATAAAAAGAACACTTTCACTTAACGAGTCATATATCTGGCATTTAGTGTGCCAAGAATCAGATTTTGGATGCACATAACAATGAAAATACTCTGGAGTTGGCGACATCGTTCCTGGCTAGAGAAGCAAAACAAGCTTGCCTAAACTTTCCAGGACAAGTGAACGGAATACCTAAGTAGACATATGACTTACAGATTTCAATTTCAAAATTTTCACAAATTAATCTTTCTCATATTACCAAGCGTGCCTCTTTTATGAAAAATAACAATTTTAGTTTTAGTGTTAGTTACCTGTAAGGAATGTTTTTTACAATAAGTAGAAAGCTTATCAAGCTTTAATTGAGTATACCTCTGAGAATATGAGAGTATAACCATGTCATCCGCATATAACAAACTGTGGAGATCTTTAGTTAGGCTTATATCTTCGCGGCTAATCAATATGTTGAATCCTTCCCCTGCTAGCACAATAATAAAGATAATTAAATATATATTTTCAAGTTTGATGGAAATTTTCGGTAAACAAGATGCTTTTCCTAAATAATAAAATCTTTTTATTAAGGTTAATTTAACCTTGAAGACAATTAAACATTAAGTAAATAATTATAAACTTCAAGAAAATTCGTGAATCATTTCTCTATTTAAATTGCATTAAGAGAAAGTCATACTAGAGTGTACCATACGAAATTTTTATAATTACTTTCTCTTACTCCTAGTAAGAGGAAGTAATTTAATGGTGTCAAATTTTCGAGATCGAGTTTTCACCGGAAAAATCCGTTTTGAGGTCCCCTGAGTCCAAAAAAGTGGTTTTTAGCAAATGGGTGTGTGTGTGTGTGTGTGTGTGTGTGTGTGTGTGTGTGTATGTATGGTGAACAGGATAGCTCAAAAACGAAAAAATTGTAGAAAATTGAAACTTGATGTTCCGTTTAGCTATCACCATGGCATCTGACAGTGGGTCATCTGTCTAAATTCCTCAACCGGAAGTACCACTTTACTTGTTGGTTTTTTTACTTTTTTGCGTTTTTCTCAAAAATGGCTCCAACGATTTTCTTTAAACTTATTGTATGAACTAGACATACAAAGAGTTACAACTTTTATTTGCAATGTTTCTCTGGGAAAATTCATTTAAGGACAGTTAAGGGGGAGGGGTTTTCATCTAAAGTGCAATTTCAGTTTATCAAACAATTCTATCAACTAAATAATGTTAATTAGAATTGAATATGTTGTTGAAATTCCGAGTTTCAAAAAAAATCGGATAACCGGAAGTGCTTTTTATTACCACTTAAGTAAATTATTGTTTCACTTTTCGCGATTTTCTTAAAAATGACTCCGACGATTTCCTTGAAACTTCGTATATAAACAAAACATACAAAGAGCTACAACTTTTATTTGAAACATTTCTCTGGGAAAATTTCATTTAAGGGCAGTTATGGGGGAGGAGTGGGGTTTTGTATTTCACTAAAGTGCTATCATAGTTGATTATACAATTCTACCATCCAAACAAAATTAATTAGAAATAAATTGATAGCCAAAGATGCAATTTTCAAGAAAATTAGTAAACCGGAAGTGTGCTTTTACTGAACAGTTTTTCAAGTTTCAACCAACTCTGACGAATTTCATTAAATGTGCTACACTAACTATAAAATATGTCAATTTCAATTTTGAAAACTGGAGTAAGAGAAAGTTCTGTGAGTGTTTCACACCAGATTTTTTTTTTTATGTAAAAACGGTTGCAGTGTCAATATGACTAATAAACTGTAAAAAACACTACTTGTTGTAAATTGTAGAAACTATTTTTTAAACCCTTAAATTTACATTTCCCTTGCATTTATTGCTTCAACCTCTATCTACAAAAAAAATTATTACAAAAAAATGTCGTTCCCACTAGTAAATTACCTTTACCAAAGAAAAGAGTTGTTGAAAAAGTTCCAGTAAAGAACTGCAATTGACACTGTTTTCTTATAGTTGTGTTAGAAACGTTTTGAAAGAAAAAAACGAAAACATGTCAAAGAAATACAAAAAAATTCTCATTCTTAAAAGTAATAACAAACTGGTAACTTGTACACATTTTTATAAAAGTAACTGACAGTGTTTGAAATCTTCATAACTTTAATAACCAGTTTGTCTCTTGACTAATACTGGTATGTTGCTATTTACTAGTGAACATTTACTGCCATATATTATTTATTTATTTTGTAGAATTTATATGTATGTTGTAAAATAATATATGCTGTCAACATTTATATACTTTTTCATCCATATAATGTCACTAATCGTTTCTCTTCTGATATGTTACAACATTTTTATTTCTTTTATACTAACTTTAATTATTTAGGCGACATGATAATTGAACTATTAGAAGAGTGGACTGCTAAGCAAGGGATCGCTGTCGTACTGGGTTTAACTCACTGTCTTTGGACCTTGGTTGTATAATTTTAGGTATTAATATAAGAAGCTTAGTAAAGTATAAGAGGCATGTCCAAAGTAAGTGTACTGAAGCTCTCACGGCCGGAGGGATTTTGTTTTCGACATGTTGGCTACACTATCGTGTAGCCTAATTCCTCCCGTCTGCAACGAGACCGGTTCGAGGTCAGTACGTTGAGAATTGACGACGCGACAATAAGTTTCGTGAAAAATGTCAATCCAATCTCCCGCCAAGTGTGAAATATTCAAGATCGGGCAAGAGTTTTTGAGACGCTACAAACTCCATAGAGATGAATTTCTCCGCTCCATCATTACTGGAGATGAAACTTGGGTTGCACACTACACACCTGAAACCAAAAGGCAGTCTCAACAGTGGCGTCACACCTCTTCACCCTCCGCCAAAAAGTTCAAAACCACAATTTCAGCCAAGAAAATCATGGCACCCGTGTTTTGGGACTGTCAAGGCATAATTTTAATTGAATATATGCCTCAAGGGAAGACCATCAACTCTGCAAGATACTGTGAGACCCTAAAAAAATTGCGGAGGGCGATTCAGAACAAAAGGAGAGGCATGCTGACAAAGGGAGTCTGCCTGCTGCACGACAATGCCAGACCACACACTGCTTGCCTCGTTTAAATGGGATGTCCTGAACCATCCCGCGCATTCCCCTGACCTAGCACCTTCAGATTACTATCTCTTTACCTCCCTAAAGCTGCACATGGGTGGAAAAAGGTTTTCAACCGACGAGGAGGTGAAGGGGAGGTGGAGAAGTGGACGAAGGGGTTGGCGGGAAACTACTTCGAGGAAGGCATCAAAAAATTAATACCCCGGTTCACCACCTGCATTGAGAGGAATGGTGACTATGTCGAAAAATAGCTTACATATGTACTAATGTAAACAGGTAATTTTTTTGTTCAAATAAAAATTTTTGTAACCTACAAAAATTCAGTACACTTACTTACTGGGGACATGCCTCGTATTTACCATTCACCTACGGCCATGATTTCTGATCAGTAGTTGGACGTGAAGTCAGCCAGAAAAAAAATAGGCATTATTTTACTGTACTTAACTTTAATTATTTGATATTTATACAAGACTTTTTTAAGACTGTAACCAGCTTCTAAAACTTTCATTCATAGATCCAACACAAACTTACATTACTAAATTGATTGCCTTTGACAATGATGAAAAGTGCTTGTGTGATATGTATGATGAAATGATGTGAAATGTATTCAACTGATGTAATATCACTCCACATTATTCTTTTTTCCATATAACTATTTATTAATATTTTCCTGTTTTTTTTTTTATAATAATGAATGAGACTGTATTGTCTGCCTGTTTATTCGTCTGTACCAGCCACAACAAATAGCTGGTGAAATGATGACATACAGAAATCACTACTGCACTTTATACAAAATTTATATTTATCGAACTTTTTGGGGGGGAAAGAGTAAAAAGAGGTTAGAGTGACCAAACGATGTGTGATGATATTGGCTGGTGATGACGAATGGTGGCTAATTTGATTGCTCAACTTGCTGAGTGGGGGATAGCTATTTAGGACTCTTACTTGTATTCTTATGGTTGATTGGCTAGTGTGGCTAACTTTTTGAAAAAACTCTTTTGCTGGTAAAGAGCTTTAGACAGAGAGCTGAGTACAGATGCCTGATTGCCTTTTTTTTTAAAAGCATTTGCTTGAAAAACTCATAGAGAGTTATATTGCAACTTTTTGAATAATTTTTTTAGACTGCTGTTTATCCTTCTTGATGGACATTGTTCTTAACTTTTTTGAATGTAGTTTTGAATTTTTCAAATGTTTTATAACTGACTAAAGCTCTGTGATTGCCAAGCTTTAATACAATTTTTTTTTTTTTTACAGTTTCGTGTGGAAAACATTTGTCAGTATAATCGGTAGGTATGGTAGAGGGGCTAGAGATGATGCTCGCTCTCGAAACGGCTGATATCAGTAATATGAAACTGCAACGCAGATGTAACAATTTTTTCAACAGAGAATTGTTTATCCCATCGCATACTCACGATTGCGCAATAAAATTAGAGTGAAAGTTATCAGAGAAAACTTGTAACATAAGTTGTGCTTCAGCCCTGCATCAACCAATTTTTGTGACCTATCTTGTTAGATAAGGACACTTAGTGATAGATTCCTTTTATTGTTGAACCATCAAAAATAGCATGAGATTACAAAATTTCTTATTTAAAAAAAAGCAAGAAATGAAAAGAAAGCAATCATTATATGATTTGCAACAATGAATATCGGAATAAATGCTATTCATAAAATCAAAGTTATTGCAATGAAAACAGTAAGAGTAAAATAATATGACCAAATATTTGAAAACAAATAAAAAAAATCGTACAGGAAATGAGTGTAAAGCCATATTCTTTAGGAAATGATTTTGTTTTCCTTAATTTTTTTTTCAATGCTATAAGCTGAATGGAGGACGAGATTAGCGGTGGCCCGTGTTTCGACTCCAGCAATGCTACCCTTTAGATTTTTCATCCTAGGAGCCTCTACAGCTCACTCCGGTGATACGCTGTGCCGTCTCTAACGAGAGAACACTTCCCAGAGACCGGCAATGCACTTAGAAGACACCAAATTGAAGGCAAGCTATATGAATGCAGAGGACGCTTTGGATAGCGTAGGACTTATCCCTCCTTACATAGAATAAAAAGAGAGAAAAAAAAAAGAAGCTCAATGGACAAGATAGGGCCTGTGTAATTTAGCAAGCCTCAAGTCTAGAGTGGAAGGTGGAAGAACGATTATGGAAGGTGTTAAGTGATATAGATTTGTTTGTTTAGGATACCTGCAGAAATGCCATGATCCCTGTCCTAAGTGGCTAGTCCTTTCCTCTACTCCACCTTGAGCTTCCCTATCCTGTGGTTAATGCCATGACTCGATTAAAGGCCTGTGAGACATCCTAGTATACTCCTGCGCGAATTGATTGATTATTCATAGAGAAATGGCGATGATTGGAAGAATTTATTTCCATAAATGTTATTTTCCAGATATATTACTATATAATAAGTATTGGTGGGGGGGGGAGGGTCGTAGAAGATAAATAAGAGATAATGCGTAATTAGTGAAAACTCAATTTCTAAAATCTGATATGGCGGTAATTTATGGCAATTCTACTCTTACATCATTAAGAGATTTAAAAAAAAAATAAATAAATGTTTTTGTCGTTAATTATCTGGTAGGTTAAATATTGGGTTGATACCATAATGGTGACACCAAAAGAATAGTTGGAGAATGGAGTCATGGTTTCTCTTATTTGTACAAGATCACGACAACTTCTAATTTGTGGATAGTCAGGCTGTAGGAAGAGGTGTTTGGGGAGATTTGTAAAGTACCTTGTGTGTGTGTGAGAGAGAGGATAAGGTCGCTTGATGATCACGTGATGATCGTCTGCACTTCATCACTAAGGCAAGGATAAATGGGATCCCGTTAATCTAGTCTTATACCATCCCGCCCTTTGTTTCCGCTGCTCTATGTTTCCTTACTTTCAAAACGTTTGTCGCGTTACTCCTCAAACCATTTTCTACAAAATGCATTATAAAATAAATTACATTTATTAATCATACACATTTTCCAGTTTTTCTTTCTTATTTTTTTTTTCTGACTCATTTCGTAAAAATGTAAATGGATGAGAAAAGGCTATAAAAGTACAAATATATATGAATGTTCAAAAAATTTGTTTTCATAAACGTCCTTATTTTGTAGATTTTTTCCCTTCCAAAGTAGGGAATTACTTGGAAGGAGTCTATTAGTATTTCTACAAGCTCCACTTATGCTATATATATCTTATATATATATATATATAAAATAGCATTCATGTACAAATATAAAATATTGATAAACAGCATTATAAGGCAGTAATATAAAGAAAGACATTAATAAAAAAAACTTAGGTCATAAACTCGGAAAAAACATTAAAAAACATAAAAATGTTAAAATCAAGAAAAAAAATGAATGTAATAATTAATATAATAAATTATAGGTTAAATATACAGAAATAAATGGAATATATATACAAATAAATTTAGTTATACAGGGGGTCCCCATTTAAACGGACCACTTTTAAAATAACTCTTAAACGAAGAAAGATATATCAAAAAAGTAAACATAACATTTGTTGAAGTATTTTCGCTCTAGTTTATGATGGTGTTAATGTTTTTTGATTTTATTGCCGCCTTACACCTTAAATCGATGGTTGAAATTGGTGATTTCCTTTTGACTCAGATTAAATTTTCGTCGCCCCCCCCCCATTTCTGTAACAAAAATTAAAAGCGGATTTTCTTATTAATTTCGAATTTGTAAGAGAGTTCAAATGCTAGTAAAACTTAAAGCCTATTTTAAAACCATAAGGGACTTAAAAATCTGGTAAAACATTATTAAAACAAAACAATTTTCCAGTTTAATTACAGAAATCGATAAAAAAAATATTTCCTATTTATTCAAAATGACCTTCTCGGCTTAAACGGCACAAACGCAGTCGTTTCCAACAGATGAAGTTGCTAACCAATCATGTCTGCCGATATTGCTAAGCAGGTTTGGATTAAATCTTCTCTAAGTGCTTCTGGAGTCGTTGGTTTCCTGACATAAATTTTTTCTTTGAGATATCCCCCCCCAAAAAAAATTCAAGCGTGGTTAAATCTGGCAATCAGGAAGGTCAGCTTACCGGTCTCGGTCTCCCGATCAAGCGGTTACTGAACATCTCATTCACTTTTTGTTATAATTATGTTTTACCTGATTTTTTAAGTCCCTTGTGGTTTTAAAATAGCTTTTAAGTTTTAACAACACTTGAACTCTCTTATTATTCGAAATTAATAAGTAAATCCGCTTTTAATTTTAGTTCATCAAACAAGGAAACAAAGAAATAAGGAAAAAAATACGAAAATTTATTTCTTTATGATTGAATATCTCGGCAACGGTTTGAAATATTGAAGTGAAATTAACGGCATTTTTCTTCAGTTCTTCAGTAGTTTTCAATACAGTAGTAAAAAGTGAGGGTCAAAGGGAAATTGCAACTTTCAATCACCGATTTCAGGTGTAAGGCGGCTATAAAATCAAATAGCATTAACACCATCATAAACTAGAGCGCATATACTTCAACGAACGTTATGTTCATTTTTTTGATATCTTTCTTCGTTTAAGAGTTATTTCAAAAGTGGCCCGTTTAAATGGGACACCCTGAATATTATAGTTGGATAAAAATTATAAAACAATTTTTATAATGTAATGTTACTTATAAAAAGCTAAAGAATTAAAAAAAAACGTTGATTTAAAATTAGATTAGTTTTCAGAGACATTTTCCGTGGTAGCCTGCTTCATTTTGTGGTCATCGACTGGTTTCGGGCGTTCGCCCATCTTCAAGGATACGTTTTTCAGACAGTGTGACAACACAGACTTGCACAGAGCAAACTTAGTTTTCACACTCAGTTTCAGAGTGTGAAGGAGAGACACTCAGTTTTCACACACACAGGGCGTGAAAACTAAGTTTGCTCTGTGCAAGTCTGTGTTGTCACACTGTCTGAAAAACGCATCCTGAATATGGGGGAACGCCCGAAACCGGTCGATGATCACAAAATGAAGCAGGCTACCGCGGAAAATGTCTCTGATGCTTTCCAGCTCTGCAGAACCAACCACCACAACAACTAGATTAGTTTTATTTGAAGGCCAATCATGTGATAACGATAAATGATCCAAAAAGTAAGCACTCGCAAATAGTAAATGATCGTGTGTTTGGTTAGTGGAGAATGCTGAATTGGTAATTTTGAAGCGATGAAAGTAACTTTTGAATGCACCGTGTCCATTAAGAAACATTGTCAGATAAGGATGGTTTAACTCTAGTTGTTATTCGAGGAACCGTTTGTTGAAGGAAAAAAAAAATGTTTCGTAAAGTGTGCCTTTATAATTCTTTTCCATTCTTCTTCTCATGATCGCAACGATGTCTTGCTACAGTTTCAATCTAGGACTTAGGGAAGCGGCTATGTAGCACAGTTCCCATAGTTCGGCCTTTGAAACCTGTTTTGCCAAGAATCTGCTTTTCATTTTCTTTAACATCCGATATGAGCTTTTGACCCACTTGATTGCAAAAACCTCCGGCCAGCTTGTTCCATCATATTTAGCAATTTATTTTTTTATTCTTCTCTACTAGAAGGTAATGAATTCTGCCATCAATAAAGGAGGGAAATCTTATTGTGTGTAGTAGAATGACAAATGATCTGTCTGAAGTATCCAAACCATTACGCTGTAACCATTCTAGTGTTTTTAGAATTGCAATTAAAAAAAAACAACATAGTAGTTAATTGAATTTGTGAAAGTAGCTCTGCGTTATTTCTAGAAGGTTTAATTAACTTAAAGATAAAGAAAAGATCAGCTTGATACCTTCTATTTTACAAAGATTCTAATCCCTTCTTTGTGCTAGTTTCATTTTCAAGCAGCTGACTTCTGAGCACTCAAACACTTTATACCATAGTAGTGTAAAGACTCCAGACGATCGAAGCGTCTTTACGAAAGCCTTACGAAAGCATGGAGCACATTAGTGTGAAAGATTTTGTATCATTAATATTCCTTGCAGACAAACGAAGTAATAAGATATTACTGCTAAGTAGTTAATATAGAAATCTACTATCACTATATAGTGACACTAAGAACTTCTCTTCCTGGATTAGTCCCAAAACCAGGTTCTCTTTTCCTCACTCTCTCCATCTTGAGATATATATATATAGTAATAGGAAGAAAAATCTCCTAACAAGTAGCAAGACTGCCACAGAAGGAGACTAGTTAAAGTAGAAAACTTAAATTAGATTAGAGTTAAAGAGCGTAGAGGCTGTGTACGTGTGGACAAATGGCTGCTTAAAGAAGAAGGACAAACTTTAAAACTCCTTTTCTTGCCAGTATTTTCATGGGGATGAGAAAAGAAAGCATTTCACTGACCATGTTTAAAACTCTGATTAATCACAAAGCTAAACTCTAGTTTAATATTTGTTCTCCTTATCTTTTCGTCTCTGGTAAAAAAAAAATATTATGTTTAATGGTGATTTCTGTTTTTACTTTCTTTTACGATTAGTAAGATGAAGTAATGTGATTGCGTCAAATCAACGAAATTTGAGTTTTTACCGGAATTATGTTGGTGGCTTCATGATTTCCGTCTTACAAAGGTGATTCCAATGGAGGTGATAAGGAGGAAGTGTCTTTAGTTTCATGAGTGGGATACCTGGATGAAGAAGCTAAAATTAAGATATAATGAAGATGTACGAAATTTGGAGCTGTGGAATAAAGACTTAAGTGCTTTAGAATATAAGAAGTCATTATAAGAAGAAATTTAGAGAAGCAATGCAGTTGGGAGAATATCATCAGATTTATCAGAGATTGTAACATGAGATAGTGTATATAGCTAGAATAAGTCTCATTATGAAGGCCAGAGGTGAATTGCTAAACCTTAATTATCAGCCTTATATTCAAAATAAAATATACATCTGCGCTTTGCGTAATTCCAAAGAGAATGAAGACGTGTACCATTTCCTTTAGGACTGCCAAGCTTGGTAAGGATGCTCTGGACGAAAAGGAGATTATACACCTATTACATGATTTAGATTGTCTGTCCTCTGTTGCTACCCGAAAGATAGTCTAGTTTACAGAAGATTTTTAATTTCCCAATATCTAACCATTAACAGGTTGTTTATATTTTTATTTATGCCTTTATCTATTTATTTATATCTTTATTGCCTTAGAAAGTTAATTTTTTTTTTTTTTTTTTTTTAATTTAAGGCGCTTTAACATCTATGGCCATTAGCGCCCGGAGCCTTCTCAGTACACTGCCGGCCTCCGGACAGTCTCTCGCTACAGACAACACTGTCCATTACCGAACAGTGAGCTGTAGAGGCTCCTAGGAAGAAAAAATCTAAGGTAGCACTGGACTCGAACCCGGGACGCGCTAACCACTCAGCTAATCCCTTCCCTAGAAAGTTAATTATTTATTTATTTTGCAATTTATCAGTTAAATGTATAAACATATTATTAGTATTCTTTCTGTTTATTATGATTAGGAATTTTCCAGTACTCTGCCAGACAGCTGTGGCCATATCAAATATAACTTTTGTCTTTTTGTATAATGCATTTGTGTATATATTTTTTTTTAAATAAAAGATATTTATCTATCTATCTATCTATCTAACTAGATTGGTAGCTAATCCATATTAGATAATCTTTTAAATCGCGGAATAATAGATATAACGGACAATGTGTCATGTGAATGCGGATGTACAATAGAATGTGCTAAAAAAATACACGGGTGGGTCTGATCTAATAGGTTAAATTATAACGAATTGAAGGAACCTGTAAAACGCTCCGGATCACTTCTAAAGTGTTGATGATACTGTACATATGTGTAAGCACGTATTCGCAAAACAGGACAGGCAGCCATGTTTTTTTTTTTTTTTTTTAGTTTGAATCAAATGTAGATAGTTGATGCTATCTTATTAATTTAGAGTCATTAATATTTTGTGAGGGATTCTTTGATAGTCAAGCAGCTTTAAAAGTACTAGTGAAGATCAATTGGTATTCAAAGTTGTACTAGGAGATTTGTAGTAGCCGTCCTAATCGCCTCACTCAGAGTAGAGGAATTAGACTCTTTTGATGCTTGGAAAATAGTGATTGGGAGGTATGCGAGAGCTTATAAGCTGGCAAAAGAAGATTTTGGCACACTATTTTGTGAACATGAAACACTTCTTGGCAGTCTCAAAACAAAATTGTGATGGATTTATCAAGAAATATTGACTAGTAGAATTGGAGAAGCAGTGGACTAATGTGATGAGGGTAATGGAAAGGCCAAAAGATTTATTGAAGGTGTTATATCAGATGTCACAAAGTACTTGTTGGATCCCTGTAGAAGACACAAGAGTCTTAGTGGTGGTCTTGCCCGGGTACTGTCCACTAGTTGGTCATTGAATACCATAGGGAAAGAGGTCAAAGCTATTTGTACACGGTGTGTAGTTAGAATCTACATACCATTAATCCTGTTCAGTGTTTCCGTTAAGAAACAAGAAGGTTAAGAATTTTTACCATGAAGATAGATTCATAGTTAATAATTATAGATAAACCTTTCATTCGTTAACAAAATAATATCTAGAAATAATTTAGTAATATGCTATTCAATGGAGTAAATTACTTGGGGAACATCGTTTTCTTACATTCTGTCTAAAACATTGCTCATCTGAATATGTACGGTTGTATTTTGTTATTTTATTTTTACAATTTGATAAAATATAAATTTAATTTAATCAATCCAACCAAATTTACACAATAATACACCAATAAAATCAAATTTTTTCATTTTTTTTTTTGAAAGATTGACTCAATCACCAAGACCTTTATTATACTTTATCTAGCCACTCTAATCTATAATATAAACTGTTGACTACAATAAATTTTAATAATTGATTTCTGTTTTTATGTAGTTTTCAACTTTCTCTTACCCCCCATAGTAAGAGGAAGCATTGCAATGGTGACGAATTTTTGAAATTAGGATTTCATCGGAAATACATGTTTTGAATCCGAAAAAAATGTTTTTAGCAATTGTTCTCGAAAATGGTTCTAAACTTCGTATTTTATCTACATACATAATTTCATGTAACTTTTATTTGTAACATTTTCTCGGAATTCGATTTGTTGGGGAGTTTTGAGGAAACAGTAGCGTTATACTTTCCTCTAAAGTACCAGTTTAGTACAAAAATATGATTTTATCACCTACATAATATTAATATACAAAACCACATTTGTAGAAAATCGATTAACTGGTTATTGATGTTTTCGAAAACGATTACAAGGATTTTTCTTTAAACTTGGAATGCTTGCTAGTTAGATAGACACGAATCACTTTTATTTGAAACATGTTTCTGAAAAAATTGATTTTAAAGGGGGGGGGGGTTTGAAGGTGTGCCTGTTAAATTTAAATTTAAACTGCACTAGCTTTATTGGTTTTGACCGTTGGCGGCCCAGACAAGTCCGCTCAGATTTATACGAGTGTAATCTACCATCTTTATTTTAGGAGTAGCCCAATTAAGCATTTTAAAGGTTGTGTGATAATTATAAAGACAATTTTTTAATTAAGTTTTATTTATTAGAGTTTGAGAAAGTTGTGTGAGTGTTTCACACACGATTTTTGTTTGTGTTTTATATATATATCAGTGAGAAGTGCTTGTTAAATAAATATTCGGCCCTAATTTTACTACAGAATTCTATATTTATAAGCTTTTTCCGATATTTTTATATGAATGAAGGTTTATTCATTCGAAGTTTCCTTTTTTCAATTTGGAATTAATTTTTTAATGCTTCAGGTGTTGTTTCCATTGCCCAGAAACTCGGTAAAGTTCGAGACCCTCAATTTCAAGGGATTTTTGACCTTGAGTTGGAAGTTGGCCAATGTGTCAACCGCCTCAGCATTGAGGTGGAGGACATCCGGGACCATATCCCAGTGAAAAGGATTCGCCAGTCACTGAGAGAAGAGTCCTTTAACGAATGGATGAAGTGCAAATGGCAAGGGATAGGAGCCTGTCACTTCAGGGAGACTCCCAAAGTTAATAAGTACATCTACAATAAGCAAGTGCTCTCAGGCTCGGAGTGGACCAACGCGATAAAATTAAACATAAATTATGCTCCACTCAAGGGCGTTCCCGGAGTTGCCACGAGTTCAGCAGGAGATGTTGGACCCCTCTGCCGCAAATGCGGTAGAGAGAACGAAACACCGGCACATGTGCTCGGAAATTGTCCACACAATATGCTCCTCGTGACTAAGCGGCATCACACGGTCAAGCAGGCGATCGCAGTTTCTTAGGGCTCTTGATTATACCTGCTTTGAGGAAGTGTACGCTGTTGATGATGAGGGCTCTGCGCGATATGCAGATATAGTGGCCTTTAAAAGGGACAGCAGACTAGCGTACATCATTGATCCGACGGTGCGTTATGAAAATAACGATCCACAGCAGGGGGATAAGGTCGACACAGAAAAGCGTGCCATTTATGGCAAATGTATTACATATCTCTCCGAGAAGTATAGAGATATGTTTGGGGAACGGGACTATAAAGTGCGTGGTCTATGGTTCGGTGCTCGGGGGACTATTCCAAAGAAAACGGTGGAATTCTGGGACGAGGTCGGTATAGACCCGAATATATTGCCGAGGCTAACGGAGGAGATTAGTATAGACTCTCTAGCCATCATTAACCACCACATCTACAGTTAGACTTTGCGCACACACGTCTGTTGTCGAAAAGTGGAAAACAATAACAAAACAAAATTATCTGTTTCATGATTTAATCTGTGTAATAATGTATTGTTTCCTCTTTCTTTGTTTATGTCAGTTCGATTGATTGGTAAGCTGTGTGTTAGCAACTTGACATTGTCGAGCAGCCCCACTGACAATTCTTTACGAATAAAGTGTTTCACTCTCTACCTTTTCTCACTTACATATCTTGATCCTCACTCTTACTCTGACTTCTTACATTAATTTGTAGGCCCCTTGTCCCTGGACATCATCTCCATTTTTACACGGCATCGGCCATCCAATCCTCCCTTGCTTCATACACCGCAATATATCAGCATCTTTAAATTCAACAAATCCAAACCTAGGGTGTTTTTTTCCAGCATTCCAAACTCTTTTACTGGACATATGTGAAATAGCCTTTTATTGTTTCTGCCTGCAAGGACTCTAAATTACCATATTTATTTCAATCCTAAAAAAATCTTAGAACCTTTATACCACCAAGTCTTGATATTTTGTTGTGGTTGTAGATATTTTTCCGTGATAGCCTGCTTAATTTTGTGGAGTGTATAATCTGATTTTGCTCTGTGCAAGTCTTTGTTATCTAACTGTTTTATCAAGACTTTCTGATGATTGGCGAACGCTCAAAAACCGGTCGATGACAATAAAATGAAACTGCTATCTCTGATATTTGATATTTTATTTAATTCTGCAAGATCTGTAACATTTTTCCTGATTTTTTGCATTTGGTTCTTGCAAATTATCTTCAGAAATTTAATTTGCAGTCGTCTAATTATGTTTAGGTCAACACAATAAAGAGAATCGAAGAGATATTTGTACCACCATGAATACAATAAATTTATTGTACTCTTTTGATGTTTTAATTAAAAAGTTAAGTATTTAATCAATTCCAGAAATTTGTTTTCTCTAAATGAGAAAAGAATTTCTGACATTTAAAGAAACCAACATTGAATCAAAAATTCAGAAAGACATCACAATACAAAACGCTTAACATTGCCTTTTATCTAAACGTTACATTGAGCACTAGTTTCATATGTACTGATAAACCACTGTTTTATAGTTTCAACTTAGTCTATAAAAAAGACACGGTTTCTTTTTGCTTGCCGACATTTCAAGTTTAAAGAAAAATTTTGTTAATTACAATAAGAGAAAATCGTATGAGTTTTACACAATGGATTTTATTATTTTTATACTTTTATTAAAGTAAACTTATATTAAAGTAACATGTGATGCAGCATGGTATACATTTTTATCGTATTCCACAGAACTTCAAAGTTAGCAAAAATCTTCAAAGCAACATATTTAATTTAGAATTACCAATCTTAAGAAAATTAAAAACAAAAAAAATCAATTTATCAATAACCTATTTTAAATTTAAAAAAGACTAAAAGTAAATACTATTTAAGACGGAAAACATTTACAAGTAAAAAGGAAGGGAGAAAGTGATTCAATCAGTGTACTATTTATATTGTTAACAGTTAGGTGAATAAACTTGAGTCTTTATAGCTACTTTGAAATCAATATGTATTGACTTTTTCATGGTTCTGAACGTTTGACCTAGTTTGACATCTTCACCATCAATATACACTACTCCCCCTTTCTTGGATAATCTATTTTCTTTCTTGATGTGGCCATAATAAGAGATTAGTATCAGGTTAACTTCCGAGGAATTTTTGTAATCATTCCTTTTTTGATTTCTATTATTTACTTTATTGAAGACTTTGGTAAATATTAATAATTTTAATTTAAATGTTTATTGAAATATTCAAAGTTGAAAATGATTGTTTTGGTTCAATTTATCTAATTAGTACTTGCGTATTTTTGTTTACTCAATTTTTGCCATAATTTTTGATATTGCAATACTTGCACTGAAAATTAAATGTAAAAAATTTGACAATAGTTTGCAATAGTTTCTTTTACAACGTAAGAAAAAGGTAAACATATTTTCAGCAAATTGTATTTATGTAAGAATTTTTTCTATGAATGAGTTTTAAGAGTGTATAAGCGGCATAACCCATAAATGAAAACTCGTAAAAAAAAACACAAACTTGATATTTTGTTAATGATTTTCACAGATTAATGAGTCACATATGATTCAGTTAATGAGTCACAGATACCGACTCAAAGATTTCGTTCAAAAAGGGTCAGCCAGCTGGAAGTGCGATTTTCTTAAAAACGGCCAAAACGCTTTTATTTAAATCTATCTATCCCAACTACCAATATAAATATATTTAAACCTTTCTCTTTTATTAGAGAAATGTTTCTGGGAAAATTGATGGTCAAGGGATTCGGGGAAAAAGAAATGTCTTAGGCTTTCTCGAATGGAGACAGTTGTTGCAGTCTAATGCAAATCAAAACTGAATGCATTGAAATCTGTTTAGTTTCAGAATCGTCCTCTCATGCGTTGGTCTAGTGGCTAGCGCACTCGCCTTTGGTGCAAAAATTCAGGGTTCGTTTCCGGTGAGGGCAAAGTCAGTGTTGACCCAGCAGAGAAAAAATGGGAAGCTACAGTTCAAGGCGCACCTTGGTAGCAAAGGTCAGAACTAAACGATGAGAGAAATGAGGCGTGCTTACCGCACATCTACCAATACAAATCGCCGTCTGGCAAGCCTTGGCCTTTCGGTCAAGCCTTGGTTGCTCCATAGATTATTATTATAGTATTATTAACGAACTATCGAATACTCATTAGAAAAACCTTTCTCTTTTCTTTAATTACTCTTTCAGCAATTGAAAAAAGGGAAAGGAATTGAGAGGGAATTCGGTTCACATTTCTGAATTCTTTCCAATATTATCACTCATTTTTGGTTACATACTATTATCAATTTTTCTAGTTTTAATCTTTTTAACAAAATAATATCCTTTTTTTAAAAAAAAGAAAAATAAGAAAAGATAAAATAAAATTATTATGGTTACTTACATACGTAATATAGTAGCGAAGTAGAAATTCAGAACATTCCCCATGTGTACACACTAACAGTTATTAATAAAAATTATTGATTTCATTAAATCTCTCACAACAAACATAATTATGTATTATTATAATGGTAGAGTTTAACGAAATACGTAGTTATTAATTTGCCCGGGACTGTGGTATTTATTACAAACTCAAGTTCGATATTGCTCAAATATTACATTTATGTTATATTACATTGAATATTATATTTTTTTTCTGTAACAGTCAAAATTTCATAAAAGGAAAGAGTTTGAAACCTATAAAAAAAAAAAAAAATTATAAAATGTTTTCTATTTAATGTAAACGCAAAAAATTATATTTTGAATTTTCGATTAACTTTAGATTAGGTTTTGTGTTTGTTAAAATTATTTAGGTTTAATGAAGTTTAATTTTTTGCTATATTGATTTGTTTTTTTTCTTAATATTAAAACAATATTAAAGTTAATAATTTATAATGACCAATTTAAAAATCAGAGTTAATCTTAGACAATATTTTCTTTTACCAGCTAGAGGTTAAAAGGCAAAATTATTTACTGATTTTAGTAAAGGCCACGTTATTACAGGGTTGCAAAAAAAAATGTAATTTTTAATTTAACCAATATTTCAAGAATAAAAATAGAAGTATTTACTTTTGTTTGATTAATTATGTTGAGTAGATGTTAAAACTACTCACAAAACTTTAAAAAGGGTAATTAATAAAATAAATTAATAGAAAGTGGAATAATTTATAGCAATGCTCCGGTATTATGGTAATTGTTTATAACAGAAGGCAATGTCAAACTATCGTCTCTTCAATAATATTCAAGCATCAAAATTTCATATAGTACTATATCATGTACGAGTATATAATGAAGATCTAGAAACAGTATAGAATAAACGTGATGTATATATATATATATATAATTCATTTCTCTTTGCCCTTAAATGTGGTATAATACTCAAATACAGATATCTCGGTGTTGTGCAAGTCTCTCTTTCATGAGATATAGTAAAACCGCATACATATCTGTGTAAACATGTACAACATAGTGTTTAAAACGCTGCAGGCAATTTGAAACAAGTTGATCACAAAAGAGTGACTTAGTTCTCAGTATTATGGTTGAAAGAAGAAAGATAATACAGTATGGAATTGAGAAACAAGTAAGGTTGCCAAGTTTTGCTATTACCATTTCCTTCTAATGATATCAGTTAATAACTTTATTATTAAGGTTGTTATATTATCATAACAGTATAAGAAACAATATTATAGTCACTGTGTTTTTCATTTTATATATATATGTATAAAACTCAAAATTTGACTTCAATCTTTACTTTCAAAACTTACACACATCTCCTCTTCTCTTCTTTTTTGGGTGGGGTGGTGGACGCTGTGCCGGGCCTGCGCCCTCTGCTTGGACTTAGCCTGGATTCGCTGATTCCAGCACTACATCAGGCTGTCTCTGTCCTATCCCCCTAGGGGTTCCTTCCTTTTTGTTCCACCAGGACCTTCTTCTTTGTAACGAGAATTTCCATCGCGTATCTCGCTATCAGCCTCCAGTTGGTCTGGCTGAACAGCATCGTCTCTACCAGAAAGTCTGGGGTCTGCCGTCCAATCACGCCTTTAAGTCCCTCATCAAACTCTGCCATCGGTCACACCGCAAAAAAAGGTGTGCGAGGCATCATACCTACTCCCCGGGCAGTAGAGGCACTCCTCCTCCTCCTCCTCAGCCTTCCCCACCCTTTTCAGATACACACCTCTCCTAAAGAGCTACTAAATAAAGAACACCAATGTACCCGAAGCGTAGAGTAAATTAATAATTTTTCTCTTTAAAAGAATTTCTCTGCCATTACCGTTTAAAACATTCTTCACATAATTTGATGCCTGACGATTTGGAAACCCTTTATTCAATTTTTTTTTTTTTAGATTCTTGAAGGAGATTATTGCATTGCAAGCTGAAAGATCCATTGTGCCCCCGGAAACTTCTCAGTGCACTGCTGTCCTCTGATCAGTGTTCTCTAGCTACAGACAACACTGCTCATCACCGGACAGTGATCTGTAGAGGCTCCATGCTGGAAATCTAAAGGCAGCATGCTGCTTTCGACCTCCGCGTTGCTAGTCCAGCGTACTACCACTGAGCTAATCCCTTCCTTCTCCCTTGGCTTACGCCAAGTGACTAGGGATGGAGACCCTAGTTTGTGTAATGTGTTTGTCCTTGTATGTAAATTGTAGAGTGTATGGTGGTTTAAGTGTATGGTGTACTATTCTGACGAAGTGCATGGAGTACTGAGCAGTGATAACCAGTTAGGTCGCTACTCTCCCAAGTAACTGCATGCGACAGATACCTCTTGCGGGTTTTTAATTCTGTTACAATTCAGAATTCGTATAAAATTCTGGCATCATAGACGATTGTAAACAAATTTTCTAGTGTAGCTCAATCTATGTTTGAAGAGCTCTCTGTACCTGTTTCGGAATTTACATCATTAAGATTTTTTCATGTCTTAATTATAGTAAAATCTGCAACGAACTTCATACTTCAAAGACTGACTACATTTGCTCGACTTTCCAATATTTGCGTCACGTCTTTACATTCTCTTATTGATGTAAGAGGAAGTATTTTCGAAATTCAGCCTTTTGAGAATAAAAAAATTGTTTTCATTAATAGTGTATTAAATCTTGGATACACAGTAAATCTTAAATAAAAAATATCCCGACCTAAAGCAATCAATTAAAAAAAAAAGCATAATACTTCACTACAAAATATTCCTAATCATTTGGATACCGTTAATCACACTACAAATCAAGTAGTGAATGCAATCACTGTCACCCTGTATGGAAGCAATATTGTGCGGGTGTATTGCTAGATATTTCCTAAGCATTTGACAGAGTTTGACTTCAGAACATAATGTGGAAATTAATGGCAGCCTATCATCCTCATATTGCTTTATCTTAAAATCCTATAAATCGATCGACATTTCTAGATATCTCATGGAACCATTGCCATTGCTGGTGTTTCTCAAGGAAGTCTCCTAGCTCTTTTTAATTTTTCGATACGGCTAACTTGCCAACGTATCCCTGTACATCCATAAACTTCTTGGCTGTTGACACAGGAATCCTATCCACTAGTTCTGACCCCGTCTTCATTATTCGTTATTTGCAAACCCATCTTCATACGTACAATAGAAACTGACTTACCAAATGAATAATTAAAATAAACTCTACTAAATCCAAATATATTATTTTCACTTTCAAATAAAACCCCTTGCTCCAGTCTACAAGTACAATACTCCTATACCGCCTGCAGATACTTGGATTATGCTCGGGAATAAACTCATATGGAATCCTAATAATCGACTGAAAAGAAAAGATCTCGACACAAGATACCGACTACTCGCTAAACTACTTGACAAACGTTCAAAAATAACATTTCAGAATGAAATTAGACTATATATCGTTCCCCTTAGAGAATTAGAATGACACAGGGGGGGGGGGGACTCAAACCCAGGCACTGCAGCCTATCCGTTGAGGCTTATTGTGCCAACTCCTCAATACCTAGTAGAGGAAGCCCCCCTCTTCATGAGGTCCAGAACCTTCCCCACCAGTCCTTCTTGAGTACGATTTCCTCCTGTCTTAACGTGCCGAAGATCTTGTACCGCAATCTGCCGATCGCAACGCAATCAAACAACAGGTGAGAGGCCGTCTCCTCCTCCTCCTCGTATCAACCAATCCCACCCTATGCAGATGTTTCTTGAACCTGCCGTGCCCTGTAAACAGGCCCGTTATCAGACAGATCTGATATCTGCGTAAACCCATGGTCTCTCTGGTTCTGCACAGCTCTGGCATGACCATTTTGCCGTGTTTTGCTCCAGTACTTAGCCTCCAGTGACGATTATGTTCATTTCTGAGTCCATTCTCTCAGAGACGCCCTCGACCTGCTTTTGGCTATTCCCAGAACAGGTTCCGGCCCACAGAAAGGAATATTCGCTTCATTTCTGGCCAGTTGGTCGGCTAGTTTATTACTTTTAATCCCCTTGTGTCCCGGCACCCATACCAGCCGCACTTTGTTGCGCCGGGACAACGCCTCCAGGGAGTCTCTACACTCCGTGACTAGGGAAGAAGTAATTCTGAATGCCCCAAGTGCTTTCAGTGCAGCCTGGCTGTCTGAGAAGATGCATATCTCCCTATTCCTACAGCCCATACACAAGTTCTCCTCAGCACAGATCTTGATTGCGTAGTATCACTCTCCTTACTTTAGGACTAGAACTCTATAGCACTGCTAAAAACAAAAAATCTAATCTCAATAACATTCAAGACCTGCAATCAAAAATCTTTTGTCGTATAGCTAACGCTTCCTTCTATTGCCACACTTTCACACTAATCTTAAAGTTCCATTCATAGTGACCTCGCTAAATTCTATTACGTCAAATTTAATGAAAAGCACAAATCGCGACCTGGCAATCACTTTCATCCCGATTACTTTCCGGAGATCCTGGTCGATGGCTCAGCCACCGAGATCTCTCGGTGATTTGTTGCCGCTGGGTAATTAACATTCTTATAAAATATGCCATTTTATACTGCATTTTTATCATAATATGCTGTACACACACACATATATATGTGTGTGTGTGTGTGTGTGTGTGTGTGTGTGTGTGTGAAAGTTGTAAATTTCAAATAAAAAGAGTGAGAGAGAAAAAAGGTTGTTGTGTAAAGAGAACAACCCCAAAACAAAAAAAAACAGTTTCCCTAACTTGATATTTCTTTTAAGTATCATCAAGGGATTCACATTTTGCCGGAAAGTTGATTTTTAGTGTTCCGGGGAAGAAACAACATGTTAAGCTTTCTCTATTGCCTGAAAGATCGAGTTTGAAGACAAAATCGGTTTACCGGTAGTGTGACTCCACCAAATGGTTTTACTAATTTTGTTTTACAATATTGTTGGTACCGTACTAACTAATTTCATTAAATTTGTCTTAACCAAGCACGTGTAGACCTAATACTTTGTTGGATACTGCCGCTTCTATTGTCAATTATAATTTTTTGTGCAACCCAGCAAGAAAGAGAAAGCTGAGTGATTATTTCAAATCAGATTTATTTTTTCCAAACAAAAAAAAAGTTAGCCGAATGTTTTCTAAGTATTACTGGTTGTTATATGGGGTATGAACTTTTTCACCGTTGACAGAAATGGATTGCACTTTTGAACAATGATCTGGCTTCTCTGTTCTCTGTGTGAGATTTATACTTTTGTTACCCTCTACTTAAATTTCTATGGCCATCTTGTGGGTTAGATAATAAGAATTTATTTATCTTAGTATTAAGTTTCAAGTATAAACTAATGTCTACATTAATAGCTTGAAGCAATTTTGTTTTTTTCAATAAAAAATAGTCTATTTAAATTTTAATCTAAATTTAGTAATGATTAAAGCATGGTGGAAAATGCTAGTTTATCTAGCAGTACTATAAAAGGGAAGGGATTAGCTAAGTGGTTAGCGTACTGAACTCCCACGCGGAGGACCCGGATTCGAGTCCAGCTGTGCTACCCTTAGATTTTTTTTTCCTAGGAGCCTCTACAGCTCACTGTCCGGTGATGGACAGTGTTGTCTTTAATGAGAGAACACTGTCCGGAGCCTGGCAGTTTACTAAGAAAGCTCCGGGCGCCAACGACCATAGATGTTGACGCGCCTTAAATGCAATTAAAAAAAAAGTATTATAAATTATAATATTTATAATATACGGTTATACATACTTGAAATTTTATGGTTTTCCTTTGGTCCACCCGGTTGATGGATTTTGCTCGCAGAAAATAATTGTTATAGAGGATTAATGCACTGCTTACCTGACAGAACTATTGTGTTCCCCGGAGCTTTCTCAGTGCATTGTCCATAAAGGCTCCTGAGAAGAGAAAATCTAAGAGCCGAAACTTTAGTATCTAAGCGGAACACCAACGTTAAAATTTCTACGATTTCTGCGTTTTTATTATATTTTCTTCACACATTTAAAAATCATTCGCTAAAAAAAAAAATATTTTTACTTTTTCTTACTCCTGGTAAAAGGGAGTAAGGCGATCGTGTCAAATTTTCGAAATTGAGTGTTTCTCTGAATACGAAAAAAATCGAATACGAAAGTGTGTGTTTATATATTAACAGAATATCTCAAAAACGAAAAGTAGTGGGAAGCTGAAAATTGTTTATGTTCTGTAATGACATGGCAAAGTCATTGACATCGGCAAAGTACACCAAAGAAATAATTTACAACTAGTGGTTCCAGCCAGCTGCTATCTTAACAAAAGGGTGAAAATAGTGACACTGTTGGCCGCCGACAGCCGCGGTCAACCAAACAAACAACAAAGCCTTTTCATCAATTCTCATATTAAAAGGCAGGCACCGCGATAAGTTGGACACTAAATAAGGTCAGCAAACTACGCAGGTCGCACAAGGCCGCACACTAAGACAGATGTCTTGGTGTGAGTGTGAACAACAGTATATATAAACTCTATGATATACGACGAGAGGATCATTATATCATCTACGACCAAACTATACACGAGCGGCAATTCACAGTTGTATTCAAACTTATCATTCTCGTACTTGTGCACTTTAGTCAGTTATTTTATCATTCTAATTTATCTTCTATTTATTACTAAATATTTTATTATAATTATTAGTTACCATTTCTAACGTTAAAATCATTGTTAAAATACAGTTTATTTTTATAAAAAACCGTTTAATAATTCGAGCACTAACTTCCAAAATCTCTCAAACTAACTTCCGCCCTCTTCAAGACATCTGCTACTCCAGGAATCACACACAACAAACGATTCCATTACAGTTCCAACACCGCAGCTGTTATAAAGGTTCCAGCCAAAGTCCTTCAAGCGGCAGCGCGACTTTACTGAATGTTTTTTTTTTTTTTTAGCCAGGTTTCACGATTTTCTTTGCTGCACAAATGAATCCTTATCAATTTTATTTGAAACATTTTCTCACGAAATTGATTTGTTCAGAAAGTTTTGGGAGAACAATAACGTAAAGTTCCGTATAAATTGCCACTTCAATTGATTAAGTGTGTTTTACCGAATGGTCGTGGTGGTAATAATAAATGTGTTATTTTATGTGTCGGTGTTAAATGTGTTTTACCGAATGGTCGGTATATATTATCATAATATATTTGGTTCTACGATTCATATAATATTAAAACATATATTGTAAGCATTCCTAGACTTTCAAATTTAAAGAAAATCTGTTAACCGGAAATGTGACTTTTCAGAATATTTTGAGGTTTTTTTTTGTGGAAATTTCTCGAAAACAATTTTCTTTAAAATTGAAATTCTAATTTAAACGTACCGCTATTGTTTCCACATGTTAAACATTTTATCCAAAAAAAAAAAAAAAAAAAAAAAAAAATTGGTTTTGAATAGTTGTGCGTTTTTTGTGGTGTAAAATTTCAAATGTTGGTGGCCATTGGTTCTTTGTTTTTGGTGTACCTATTCTACTGGGCCCCAATTTAAACGCTTCTCTAACTGCCAGACTAAGTAGTTAGGTACTTATCCCCACCACACCCTATTACCTCTGTATTTATGTTAGATCAAATAAGTAAAATTTAAGTTAGTAGAAAATTATTTCATTTTATATATAATTGTACTAACATACTTTTTTTTTAACATTGACTTCAGCTTTAAGAAAAAGTGAGCAGTAAATTTGATTTGAAATAGCTTCAGGTTGTAGGTATTGAGTAGATATCATTATAGGTTTTTTTTTTTTAGAAAAACATTATATAACTTTAGGTAAAGCTTTAAATAGGTTTCTGTCCATAATCTGATAAAGCTTTGATAAATCCTCTTTTTAGAATTTATTTGAAAGAGGAATTTTCATAATTTATTTCTTTGTAACGTTGATAATGTTATGGAATCCCTTATTGAGCAAATTCGCTAAGAGAGGATTGGGCTTGATAGTTTTAATAACCAACCGTACCAAGCGTACACACGTACGCATTGCCCCCTCTGTCACGCCTCTCTGCAATGTATTGAAAAATGAGCTTCAATTTTGATAGCAAAGCCTAGACAGTGTTGTAGCTCCCACCAAAAGCTAGGGGGAAATGGGAATACATAAATCTGGGAGCTTGAGCAAATCTCAAGAACAACCTTGAAAGGTTAATATTTGAAGAAATCTAAACATGCTATCAAGAAGGAAACAGCCAGTCAGGCATTCATGAGCTTATTACCGTGAGTCTACAACACAGTCTCCTAGGGTATTTCAACTACTTGTAAACAAGCAATCATCAATCTCAACTTACTTTCCGCCAAAGACGTTTTTGCAAGTTGGAGAGGAGTCTTCACCAAGCTAGCTAATACACTAGTTTGTATGTTTATGTTTATCATTCACTAATCACCAATTCTTGCTGTCTTTATACTTAAGATTATTTATTACTATTATCATAATAATAATAATAATAATAATAATAATAATCAAACTAATTTATTTGTTTGCAGGATTCAATGAATTGAGCATTATATTCATTCATATATACAACCTTAATACAAAAATATCGTTACATAAGTTGCAGACTATTATACGAGTATAGCTACAAAGAACACAAAAGTTACCCTTTTTTTTAATATTTATTTATTGGTATTTACACCTATTATAAGCTTAACAATATTAAATTTGTTTATTATGGACAATTAATAGAAACGGAGGCGCAGAAGTCACTCAGTAGTGAGCTGAAACGATTTTGCGGAGGATTTTAGATTCGAGGTTTACGATTATAATTAGATTATTTGGTTGAACCCCACAGTTCTGTGCCGTAAGCCCAAATAGGTTTAAGTATGATTTTGTAGATTAGCAGTTCGTTGGTAAGTGTTAAGTTAGATCGTTTGTTAAGTAATCGCATCAGCATTTTGTAACGTTGAAGTAGTGCTGGTCGTTTGAGTCTGGTGTGTGGATTCCAGATAAGACAGCGGTCCATATATGGTCCTAAGTTGTAAACTTTTTGTACTGGGGGTAAGGCGTCATTGTTATAATAAACTGGAGCAGTAGTGAGTCGTCGGAGAGTGAAAGAAATGGTTTTGCTTTTTTCAACACTGATTTTGATTTCCCATTTGTTGAACCATTGTTGAAAAGTCAATTCAGGAGAGCCTGTAGATTGCGAGTTGCTATTACGGGATCTTTATGTGTAGCAAGAATGGCGTAGAGAGTGGCGGTATGTGGCATAGTAGGCAAATCAGCTGTATAAATGGAGTAAAGGACGGGTTCAAGCATACTTCCTTGGGAAACAACAGCACATATAGAATGGAAATTAGAGAAGGATGATTTATAGCTGACCGTGAAGTAGCGGTCCATTCAAGTAGTATTTTAGTACTAAGTAATAAGCTTGTAGTAGGAAACCTCTCAGCTTCCACATCAAGCCTCGGATGCCAGGACACGATCGAATGCTTGCGTCACATCTAAGAAGGCTGCCGCGCAATATTTATTCTGCTCAAGGGAGGAAGAGATGACGTCCACAATACGATGGCACTGCTGAGTGGTAGGGTGGTAACTCTAAATCCAAATTGATGCTCTAGAATGATGTTATGGGATTAATACTAAAAAGATTATATCCTATTCTTCAATCCCATAACATATTCCAGAAGTTACACTAAACAAAATAATCCGTTAAAATCCATAAAAAATATTTATATTAATATGTACATAAAAAATAAAAATATTTAAAAATATAAATAAAATAGTAACTAGACCCTCTTACCGCTCCTAAAAACAAAGTACGATAAAGTGAAATTATAAATTTAAAGAAACTCAACTAAAATAAATATACTAATTAAGCGACTATATTTGTAAATATATACGTAGTAATTAAATAAACATTTTCTTTAAAACAAACAAAACAAAAAGACCAATTAAAAACTTTTTTCCAAATTTGAAAAAAAAAAATCACTAGCAATTTTATAGTAATCAATAAAACTAAAAATCTCTCTGAAACAGAAATTAAAAATAAATATAACAAAATATAAAAAAGTAAGAATAATTAGAGGATGGTAAGGTACAAGAATTATTTTGCTATCGCTGTGATCTGATTTTAAAACATTCACTTAGATAGCAATTAGTTTTTTTAATAGTGAATGGCCTTGTCTTTAGCTCTGTAAAGCAAGTTGCGAGCTTTTATGCGACCTTTCAACAATGATTTGAAAATTATTTTTGCTAGTTTAATTTATATATTTTACCTTAAAATAATTTTTATTTTTAAAGCAAGATGGTGGGCTATTTGGCAATGTAGCGTGCAATTTTTGGCACCATTGCATTAATGGAAAATTTGCATAAAATAATGCAAAAGTTATCAAAAATTTGATTAAAGTTAGTTTTTTAAAACAAAATTATCTATTTTGAGATATAAATATTAATTTTTTAAGCGGAATGAAGAATTATAACTTACACAACAAAATCCATCTGCTCACCAATGAACATCATTGAGTAACTAAAAGTGTGTAAGTTAAAAACTATAAAATATAGATGGTACTCGAAAAAAAGCAAGTTCCTATTTTCTATTATATAAATATTATGGTTTGTTTGGTAAAGTTGTTTGAATTTTTTATTACGGTAACAAATATTTCTTAAACCTTTTGCTTTTTGTTTTTTTTTTTTTACTTCTTTTTGTTTTAAATATTATTTAAACCATAATGAAGTTTTGCGATTTCCCTGGTTTAGAAATGCTGCCCTAGATACGTTGAACTTGCATTCACACAGTCAATTATAAAGTACTATTGACTTTCTCAGAAATCAATAATTGATCTTTACACAACTGATAGGTCTGTTGATGTCAAATATCTATTTACACATTTAATTAAACATCCCATTAAACATAAATGTAATTATATTGTTTGCTTACGAAACATAAATGCAACTATATTATTCGGATCATATGAAAATTGTTATCCAATAATTACAATTTGTTATGAAAACGAACTTATATATAGTTTATACATACGAGTATATATCACCTAGTGGCTAAGGAAAATACTATTCTTGGGTTTATAGCCTCTCGAGGCATGTTAAAAGGCATGATAAAATTCATTTCTTACAATAAGGAACATATATATACAAATACATAATTGTTGTGGTGGTTGGTTCCGCAGAGCTGGAAAGCATCAGAGACATTTTCCGTGGTAGCCTGCTTCATTTTCGGGCGTTCGCCCATTTTCAGGATACGTTTTTCAGACAGTGTGACAACACAGATTTGCATAGAGAAAATTCCGTTTTACACCTTACATCTAGGTGTAAAATACACCTAGGTGTAAAACGGAATTTGCTCTATGCAAGTCTGAAAAACGCATCCTGAAGATGGGCGAACGTTCGAAACCGGTCGATGACCACAAAAAGAAGCAGGCTACCACGGAAAATGTCTCTGACAAATACATAACTTGTGTATATGTTACATTGAGGCTAAGGAAAACACTTAGCTACAATTTATAATACCGGTATGTAGAGTATGGCGCGGAACTTATCTTCAGCGCTTCTGATGTGACAAGCAAGATCCTCAACAAGGTTCAGAATTAGGCATTAAGCTTTTGTAACTGGTTCCCCCAATATCCACCTGATTCCAGCGATGGAAATTTAAACAGGAATGAACCTCTTAAGATTTCGAAGAGATACCAACACTTCAAACCTTGCAGAGAAATGTAGGAAAATTCCTGTGAATTATTGGAGAGCATATAATACAATATCAGGGAGATTTGCCACCCTATTGCCACAAAGAAAATATGTTCTTGTGTGAGGCGTGAATAGATTTGGAAGAGAGTGGTGAGCTGTAATCAAAGTTACGTATTTTCTGTGCTAAAATGATCCAAGTTTTTGATCTCTCAAGACCAGATCGCTTGCAATGGTTCATATGATCTTGGATCATTTGTGTTTCCAGTAGCTAAACAGTTTTATTCAACTTATATCATTTGTTTTTGGAAAACTAAATAACTTTTTCGTTTGTAGTTGAGTAATGAGGACATTAATCAATTAAATAAAATTGGTCAACAAGAGATACCACTTTAGTGAATAGATTTTCGCAGTTTTTTGCAATTTTCTCGAAAATGGCTCCTACGATTTTCTGAGACTTGTATATCAATTAATCATACAAAGAGTTACAATTTTTTTTTTTTAATACTTCCCTGGGAAAATTCATATAAGGGATCTATTAGAGGGCGGAAGAGGAACGTTATGCTTACCTTTAAAGTGCTATTACAATATAATATACGATTCTATCATCTACACAATATTAATAAGAAATTGAAGTAAGGGCTAAAATTCTGAGTTTGAAGAAAATTGATTTACCGGAAATAAGATTTTGATATTATATTTCGGATGCACATATATATTTCCAATTTTATTTTATTTATTTATTGACATTTCCACCAGTCACAAGTATAACAATAGTAATTTTTTTGTATTGTGGTCAAATAACTGCAACCGGAATGGAGAAGTCACTCAGTAATGATACTAGAATTTACTTAAATAAGTAGATTTCGAAGTCACTGGCTTTTATAGGATTAGTGTGGATGCTAGTTAATGGACAAGAGGATTGACATGAGAGCAATTAACGGTTGTGAAAACCGAAATAGAATTTCTTGTCGGTTGTGTGGAATATTTAAATCTGTATGGTTGGAATGGTTGGAAACAAAAAAAAGTAGCTGACCTGAATTTACGGAGGATTTTGGATTGGAGAGTTTAGACTCGATTATAATTAGATCGTTGGGTTGAACCCTACAGTTTTGTACTGTATGCAGTTTTGCACACTTTTGGACCGTATGTCCAATATTTTCAGAAATGAGTGTAATCTGTAATAAGGTATTAACTGTAGAAATAAATAATAAATCATAAAAAAAAACTATGTAAATTGCAGAAGAAAAAGACCTACGTGTATACCAGATTTGTTTTTTTTCTACAACAATGTAATAGGATGTAATGGGTAAATATTCCATTACAATCAGGTAAAGTCGTAGTTTTTATCTCTAATTAAAAGTGTTATTAATCACTCAGGATTAAAAATATTTGCAGTATTGCAGTAGTCAAATTTTAAGGTTTGAATAGAATTATTGCAATATAAAGTGATAAAATTGAAGTTTTTTTGTTTTAATATTTTATAATAATAAATTAAACTGTATGTAATAGGATCCAAAGAGAGGTTATCGTAGCAGAGAAAGAGAGACAAAATGACAGGACCAGTCTCTCGGACTAGAATGAGAGAAACTACATAAATACAGCGACGGGAGACAAAATGATGGAACCAGTCTCTCGGACTAGTGTGGGAGAAACTACATAAATACAGACGGGAGATAGATATACAACTGGGATGATGTAATAGGATCCAAAGAGAGGATCCGTAGCAGAGAAAGAGAGACAAAATGACAGGACCAGTCTCTCGGACTAGAATGAGAGAAACTACATAAATACAGCGACGGGAGATAGATATATATACAACAGGAATGATGTAATAGGGTCCAAAGAGAGGATCCGTAGCAGAGAAAGAGAGACAAAATGACGGAACCACTCTCTCGGACTAGAATGAGAGAAACTACATAAATACAGCGACGGGAGATAGATATACAACAGGGATGATGTAGTAGGATCCAAAGAGAGGATCCGTAGCAGAGAAAGAGAGACAAAATGACGGAACCAGTCTCTCGGACTAGAATGGGAGAAACTACATAAATATAGCGACGGGAGATAGATATACAACAGGGATGATGTAATAGGATCCAAAGAGAGGTTATCCGTAGCAGAGAAAGAGAGACAAAATGACGGAACCACTCTCTCGGACTAGAATGAGAGAAACTGCATAAATACAGCGACGGGAGATAGATATACAACAGGGATGATGTAGTAGGATCCAAAGAGAGGATCCGTAGCAGAGAAAGAGAGACAAAATGGCAGGACCACTCTCTCGTACTAGAATGGGAGAAACTACGTAAATACAGCGACGGGAGATAGATATACAACAGCGAGTTCATACAACTGAGGTCACTCCCCAGTCACAACGTGTCATTACCCTTTACCACTCTAGTCCGAGAGGGTGGTCCTGTAGCCTACCATACTCTACAATTTTTAAGTGTAAAGTCCAGGCAATCAGTGTCACTTCTTATATTATACAGTGTTAGCCATATTTTGTTTGTTCATTCAAACCAAACCATGTCTCTCCTACAGCAACTCCATTATTTTGTAGTACAAGTAATACTTGCTATGTGAAACATGAATCCTTTGTTAATTGTACATATTCTCCGTATTCATTAAATTGTTAACATATTCTGTTTTATACGGCTTTAAAATTTATATCCCCTAGTAAGGAGGACGTATTGCGATAGTGCAAAATTTATGAATTCACCGGAAATAGATGTTTTCGTTTCCAGAGTATAAAAAAATGTTTGGTGCGAAACACTCATATTACTTTCTCTTTACTCCTAATAGTACGCATAATTACATATCAAATGAAAAATTTTCCTTAATTACAAATTTTATATAATTGGCCCAGCATAAAGATAGAGGTGATGGGGGACAGGGGAATAACCTACTAACTTTGACAGGTAGAGAAATAATTATGTTGTGGCCCCAGTAGAGCGCATCAAAAATACTGAACTAACTGCTTGTTAATATTTGAAATTTAATGCTGCAAATTCTAAAATCAATTTTTACTTTCTCTTACTCCTAGTAAGAGGATGTATTGTAATCGTGTCAAATTTCCGATATACAGTTTTCACCGGAAATATCCAGATGACCCACTGTCAGATGCCATGGTGATACCTAAACGGAATATTAAGTTTCAACTTTTTACGGTTTTTCGTTTTTGAGCTTTGTTGTTCACATACACAAACAAACCACACACACACACACACAGATCATTTGCGAAAAAAACACTTTTTTGGACTCAAGGGACCTCAAAACGGATATTTCCGGTGAAAACTCGATATCGAAAATTTGACACGATTACAATACTTCCTCTTACGAGGAGTAAGAGAAAGTAAAAATAAGGTGATAAAAGTTGATAATCTGAACTAATTTAAATTTATCAAATAAATTTGCTTTATTTATTTTCATTAAATTAAAAAAAACTTTGTTAACATTTTGTTGATTTAAGAAATAAATTAAATAAAATGCTTTATGTTTGTTTATACACACAGCTTATCTCATAAATCGGGAATAACCATCTTTTTTTTTTTTTTACCCTCTGTTGTTGTGTGTGACTTGTGTATTCAAGCAGAGAAACACGATGGCAATTTCAGAATTTAGAGCCATAAGAGAGAGAGAGAGAGAGAGAGAGAAAAGAAAAAAAAGAAGAGAAAAAACAACTTTAATAAAAATTAACGAAAAAGCCCAAGCAAGCGTGTAGGCTGTGCACTTGTGCAAACACTGACACCGTGAGAATAAGTCTACTGGTAACAAGAATGGGGTCAGATGGGAATAATGGAAAGCAGTAAGGAAAACTTTTTTGAAACACACAGACACACAAATTAAAAAAAAAAAAAATAGTACACACATTAAAAGTAGAAGAGAAAAATGAATATAATTCCCCCCCAATTAATTCCCTTCCTCTATCTAGTTGGCTGGCAAGTAAAAGATAAATCATGAATATTAAACTACCTTGTTTGTGTTATTATTCAAAACAAAGAAGAAAAGGGGCCATGCCGCTTCCGTAGAACAGAAATTGTAAAGTGTTTTTTTTTTTTTAAGTTGTCATTTTCCTTTAAGAAAATTGAATTAGGCTTATATAACGTATAAGAGTTAGATCAAATATTGAAATATTAGTTGCGATTTGTGCAGTTTTATTACTGTTATATCAGGCCCCTAAGTGTATATTGTTATTGTTAATAAGTTGATAAATGTACAAGGCTAATGATAACTAATTATATTATTAATAAATAAAAAAAGAAAGAGAAAAATAATGATCGATGCGAAACAATGATCAAAAATCGATTAAGGGAAGATTCAAAAAGAATCGATGGTGATTCTGTGAACTCAGTCTCGTGTTAAAAAGTCTGTGTTGACTTCTTAGGCTAGCTGTGGGCTAAATAACTAAATAAATAATTAATTAATGTGATTATTGCGTTTATTCTCCTTTGTGATCTGTTTCTATTTCTTATCCGTAGTATTTTCACTAGCCGTACATAAGCAATTTTTAATTATACAATTGGAAGATTCTTCTCGACCGTTCTTAAATGATGGATAAGGGTAGTGCGATTCAGTCTTTAAAAATAAAAAAAAAAACTGAAATTTTGCCAAAGTTTCGACAAATATATTGTCTTTATCAAGGCATACAATTAAGAATTTTAAAAAAAATCTTTAAAACATGATAAATTTAACTTATATTTTAGAAAAAATAAATAGATGGGAACATCAGAAACATTTTCCGCGGTAGCCTGCTTCATTTTGTGATCATCGACCGGTTTCGGGCGTTCGCCCATTTTCAGGATGCGTTTTGTCAAACAGTGTCATAACACAGACTTGCACAGAGCAAATTCAGATTATATACTAGATGGGAACACCTCAGCACCACAGAGACTAGTGAAAGTATACACTACAAAGTGAATAAATTGTGGTGTATTTATTCACTAGTCTCTGTGGTGTTCCCATCTATTTATTTTTCCTAAAATATAAGTTAAATTTGTCATGTTTTGAAGATTGTTTTTAATCATTGTTAATTTTTTTGCCTTGATAATGACAATATATTTATCGAAAAGTTGGCAAAAATATAAGTTTTTATTTTATTTTTAAAGACCGAATCTCACTAACCTTATCAATCATTATACAGTTGTTGATTGGTCAGGATTAAAAGACGCTGAGATACGAATAATTTACTCCGGCAAAGAGAAACGAGTAAACTTTAGAAGCGCAAATCTGTAACACATTCAATTTAGAATCCTTTTAACCAATGTATCGTTGAAGATGAATCCCCTTTCTCTTGGCAATATTTGATGGAAAACAAAATTTAGTTGTTCTAGAAAAAAAAACGCCGATTTTTAAATAAATGCGAAAAATTAGTCGAAAAAGTTGTTTTTGGAAATTTTAAGCATAACTCAAATAAATATAACTCTCTAAATATGCTCTTTACGAATATATGTACAAGAGATGTGAAGGTTTTAAGTAAATTTTGTGGAATTCAATAATTAATTTAAATTTGTCAATATTATTTTTGCGGTTGCTATTTTTATTTTTCTGAGATAAAGAATCTTTTTGGTTTTGTAGTAAAAAGTTTAAAAAAAAAAAAAACAAACAAACAAAAAACGTGTTTTCATAGATGAAAAATATTTATATTAATGTATGTATTCTCGTATGTGAGGTCAACCTCTGCAGACGGACATAATGTCCATGCATTGCGTTGTTTTTCTTAGTTTTTTTTCATTTATTATAATTATTATTATTATATGTTCAAGAGAGTTTTTGTTTTAGTTTACTTGACCAAAGTTCCTTATTCTATTGTAGCCTGGGTCTATCCGAAAGAGTGAAGAATATGGGCTGGTTTACTCCCCGTTTACTAACTCTAAAAACAGTCGCTGTTTCATTAATATATATCCTGTAATGTGGAAGATATACCAAATCTGTATTCTGTATCAGATCCAAATCTTCAAAATCAAATCATTCCTTTAGTTTGGCCATCACTAGCATGAACGCCTTTCTTTACATAGTTTTGGAGGAGATCCATGGATTTTATGAGGAAAAAATATCACGGAAAGAAAAAGTTGTGTATTTCTAAAATATTCCAGCCAGTTATATGCATTGTAAAATACAGAAAATTTCTGAAAATATGCTTATTTTCTATTTTCAAAAGAGTAATGTGAAATTTGTCGAGAGAGTGTATGTTATAAAGAGGCTAAGTAGCTCCCCTAGCTACTCTTATTTGTGCTTATGCTTATTGTTTGCTAAATGTTAACAGCCGAACACCTGCTCAGGCAGGTATGAAATTTTGTTACATAAGAAGTGCTCAAACGATTCCATAGTTTGAATCATGATTTGTGTGTATTTTACTTGCATATATTTGCGAATATGATCCAATCTAAAAACACTTCTAAAATGATTCTTTAAAATAATAATAATAATTGTATTATTTTAGATTATTCATGTTATTTTTTTAATTATTTCAGGTGTAAAGTCAAGCCTATCAACCTACATTTTCTGTCAAAAATTAATTAAAGTGAGTGAGTATACTAGTTATTATTATTGCTTTCAATATATAAATCATTACTTGAAGAAACTATTATTTTTACCATTCTAAAAACGAAATTAAAGTGCTAAAAAAATAATGCATGGAAGCCTAATTTTGTATAGAAACTAATCATTTAAACATTTTTTTTCAAATAATGTACATTCTAATAAATTTTGTAGAGCACCTGAAGAAGGGCACCAATGGTACCCCCAAAACGAATTCTATTTTCTTTAAAACTCTTCTGGCCATAAATATCTCTTGCCGTATAAACATCTCATTAAATCATTTAAATTTTGGGAAGAGTAATTAGCCTGCCTGGTAGCCTAAGTGGATTATCAGTTTTGACTGTCTAAATCAGAATAAGAATAAGTATAAAACAACTAATTTCTAATTTTGTGGATATAATTAGTAAATAGCTCATGCCATTTCGGAATGTTTTAATTAAGCAAAAATTTGATAGTCATCTGATGAGTGACTAATTTAATAGTCACCCAACCTAAAGTATTGGTTAGCTTAAAGATTTATTTTGCAATAATTGGAAAAGTTCTTCTTGTTCGATAAAAAATAACGCCAAATATCAGTTTTAAGTTAAAAATAAGCGGATTTGTGAAATATGTTGAGCCAATTGCCCAATAGGAACTTTTCTAAGGACGTTAGAATTTTTTTTTCTCGTCAACAGTTTACATCATGTTGTAGTCATAGACCGGTTCCAAAAGGGCACAATGTTCCAAGAGTGTGGAATCACAGTTTAGCATCATTCAGTGCAAACTTTAAAACATATTCAATGTTAGTCAAAAAAACACCTAAAGAAAGGCGAACACCCAAAACCGATAGATGACCACAAATGAAGTCTGGAAAAAATCAGATATTGTCTGTTTGATTGTATTGCTGTTTGTTTGCTTTAATGGCGGTAAATACTTGTATGTTTTCATTCTTTTATTGAATAAGTAAACAATATTATATAATAAATGAATAATGAATATCATTTACAGTATCCTCTATTAAACAAGTATTGATATTGAGATTTGGCGCATATTTCCTGTACTGATACATTTCCATAAAACTTTATCTTACATTTTTTGGAAATATAAATCAATTATTCTGCTCTATTTCTTAGTAACTCTATTATCTTACCAGACTTCTTCAATATACTGTTACAGCATTCATATTATTAAACTAAAATTAAATATTTACTGCTTGGTTGATTCCAAATAAATCTCGCTTGTTTGAAACAGTGTCTGGCTTTTATATTATATTGTTTGCTAAATTTGGATTATCAGTTAAGTTATTCCCAGAATTACGTTTTGTAATGTAAAGAAAATTCTCTCCAGGTCTTGGATAAATTGTGCAATACTACGTGGAAAATGATGCTGTGAAAGTTAATCAAAATTATTTACTTGCATCTAATTTGTTGTTTTCAAAAATCTGATTTTTGATATTACAAATATTGTGATGTGACATCTATAGGATTTTGAATAATCCGTTATGTTCAGGATGGCTCGATGAACAAAATTTAATTATTATCAATTATATGCCGAAGTTGCTTTCACCAACTCTATGCGAAACTAGTTACTCACGGACTCTTGCGTGATAGAGTTCACTAGAGTCAGGGATTCATATGATGGTATACCATATTCACTACAGTTCACGCACGCTACTGACCACGCACTACACTAACTGAACATAGTACTGTCCAAACTGACTGGTAATTTTACTTCTGCCAGTCCAAGGCCTTGGTTACCGGAAGTTTACATTTCTCCAACAAACCTCACGGGAAGCAAATTGTTGGTTTTTATTTATATTTTTTTCTTTCTGATGCTCCTACTGCTTTGGACTTGCTGCTCTTTGATAGTAGTCGCTTGTCCCCACAAATCGAAGAACTTTTTAGCAACCTATTTGTAAAGAGCTATTCTCATCTAACAAATAAATAAATTCCAAATTGTTCCCACAAAACGATTTGAATTGGCATTATTTGCAAACACTACAACTTAGTAAAAAAATCATCCAGCACTAAAGCATACGCCAAGATGGCCTTTAATTTTTTATTTCTATAAATTTGAAAATGAGTAAGGTGCGTTGACGATTCGGCGCAGAATTTTGGACTGGAAAATTGTATAGGTTGTACTTTGGAAGATTTGGAAGAGAGCCCCAAAATTCTGCCCCATTAGTCCAAATTGATCGAAGTTGTGTTTTGTATATATAAAAAATGGAATTCCAGCAATCAAAAACCACTCTTATATATTTTTGTTCCTTTACTTTTTTGTAAATTTAAATAATATTCAGAAGTTTACAGCCAAATTAACCTTAAACCTAGTATTTAAAAAAAAAAAAAAAAAAAAAAAAAATTATCAGCCTATTGTCTTATTTTTTTGTCCCAACAATTAAAAGAAATAATAAACAATTTTTGAAAAGTATATTAAAAATATTTAACTTTTTTTTGGCAATTCGGCATAGTTTGGGATTCGCAGTGTTGGAAAAGAGATTTTTCCATATTTGACCTACTTCATTTTGTGATCGTTGACCGGTTTCGTCCATCTTCAAGGATGCCTTGATATCACATTGCTCATCTATAGCGTTCGATACCAGTCGAAGACAATAAAATGAGGCCAGGCGATCATGTAAAAAAAAAAAAAAAAAAAATTTGCTCTTTGAAATTTATGAAATCTAAGATTAGATTGGAACATGGGATGGGTCCGTTTCCTCAAGTACTGGAGCCAATTAGAGACTTATTGTGCCTCTCCCAACTGTGGATTTGTATAAGAAACATTCCGTGTTCATGAGGTTGCGCTTTCTCTACCCAGGTCCCTTTGCGTTATTATCTCCCCTGGTCTCAATGTATGGTCTCAAAGTCTAATAGCGCAATTAAGCAGGCGCGAGGCTATTTCCTACTCCTCATGGCATAATGCATTCAAAGATTCTGACTATGTATATTAAATCTAAACATTTTAGAAAAATAAATACATTTTTAAAACAGAATAAATTAAGAGTAATAAAGAAAGGAAGAATGAAAAAATTAAATACTTGAAATTGAAATAAACATCATTTGTTATCTGTTGTGGTGGTTGGTTCCGCAGAGCTGGAAAGCATCAGAGACATTTTCCGTGGTAGCCTGCTTCATTTTGTGGTCATCGACCGGTTTCGGGCGTTTGCCCATCTTCAGGATGCGTTCTTCAGACAGTGTGCCAACACAGACTCGTACAGAGACTTAGTTTCACACTAACTGAGATGCATTCTTAATACTCTATTTAGATGAGCGAACGCCCGAAACCGGTCGATGACCACAAAATGAAGCAGGCTACCACGGAAAATGTCTCTGATCATTTGTTATACTGTTTGGGTGTTTCAATTAAGTTTTTGTGTTATTTTGTAAGCATAATCTTCTCTGTTTTATTGTTATTTTTATTTCGATGATATATTGACATAATTACGTGTGATAAATGCATAAATTATATGGTAAATCACAATTATTCAAATTGATTCCTATTTCTGTTCTTTTTTACAAATAAAGAACCCTTTATTATTTTCGTACTCCTATTTTTTTATTTTTGTTGATTAATTGATATATCTGTCTGTATGTGTCACAATATAGACAGGTCCTTTAAATTAATTTCAGCCATATTTTTAATTAAAAATATAAATGAATTGATGTTTATGTATGCTTTCTAAATGGTATGTATTTCAATAAAGTTGATTGATTTTTGTGTGAACAGCAACATTTCATTAAAGCACATGTGTTATATTAACATGAAAATTTTGCATCAAATTGGTTAATGAAAATTATTTAAAAATATAGACCATTGAAACAAGAATTGATTAATTGCTATAATAAAAACAAAACTTACTTCTAATACAGTTATATGTTCACTTTTAGTAGTTAATTTTATATGAAATTTGGTTTATGTATGAAGCGCGAAGATTGCTAGTAAAAATCATTCAATCCAAATTTTTTATTTCTTTTTTTATCAGCGTCATTAGTTTAGCCTTTCGGCCATTCTTTTTCTGGTAGCCCAGTACAGTGGATTATACTCGAAAGTAGATTTTGCAGATGATGTAACATCATTTAGTTCATGACAGAGAGCTAAATGGTCTCCTGTCATATCTTCTCCGGTGCACAAGGGGCAAAGGGGGTGTCAACAATCCTTGTACGGTAAAGGAGCTTCTGTAGCAGATCGTGGCCCGTCAGCATACGGAAGCAGACAACAGTAACCGAAGGCAGAAGAGTGGCGGAAATCCTGCCATTTGCTTCCACCGATTTCTGCCACTTTCGTCCAGCTCCCTTTTCTCTGTACTTATTGTGCCGTATATCCCTTAATGCCAACGATACTAGAGCCTTTAAATTTCTTAGTGGAACGGATAGGTCAGGTTGTTCTTTTATCGATCTTTCGTTAGCCAAACGATCAGCTTGCTCGTTCCCGTAAATTCCGCAGTGGCCCGGTATCCACTGTGGGCCCGGTATAAACCAATATCGGGCCGGGCGTTTACCCGCTTTTGTCAGACGGGTAAATGCTTTCTTTACATATAGCTGCTAGCCAACCTTCGCTGGTTTCCGGTTCCAATCTTAACAAAAATTAAGAAAGATGGCATTAATATTTTATCAGAAACCTATACAATAATTATTACAAATTATTTATTTATCTGCCTTAATGAAGAGATTTAAAAGCAGATATCAAGATTTAAGAAATATTAAGAAATGTCTCTTGCTGATAGAAAATCTCAGGCACTCAGAAACAGCAACTAGCTGTTTTTGGAAATGATTATAGAAAGCTGTTTAATTAATTCATTCAGTTCGAAAACGATACGATTTTGCTGGTTATTTTTAAGGAAAGGAGTATATAAAATTTTGGAAAATATAAATAATTGTAAAAATAAAAAATTGCATATATGTTGCTCACATTGTTTACATTTGCATATCTTTGCCAAAGATCTTATTCTAAAATGAAATATGCAAAGAATTTTTATTAGAAAATGCCATACGAATTCACATCTTGATGATGTAATAAGTATTTGAAAGTATTTAAGAAAATTTAAGAGTAACGTGTAGCACTTGCGAAAATCGCATTACTATTTAAATCAATGTCTGGAACATTTGATATTTATTTTATTATAATTATCAAGTTGACTAAAGTTGCATGCGATCTTAACAAATCCGACCGCACGGTATTTTAACTAGTTGCGACTCACTTGACATAGGAAACAAATATTTGTAGCCTGAAAGAAAAAAAAGATTGATATAGACCTTTAGAAGCGACTGGCACCTTGTTAGTAATTCTATCAAAAGCGTTTAGACAGAAAATTAACGCCCGCTCAGCTGTAATTAGTAACTTTCGTGCATGAGAACCGCTTTTAATTTCTTTCTATTGTTATAAAAAATAAATAGTTATACAGGAAAAAACATTTTCTTGGTTCCTTTGCAATTTAATTACTAAATAAACACAATACAATGTGGACTGTAAAGCTGATATGATGCTGGGGTTCGAATCTTGTTCTTAGACGACTTCTTTTATCTACTTTGAGTTTGCGTATACCTCCTCAAGGTTTTAATCGTCCGCATGTCAGGCATAGACATACAGCTTATTATTAAATAGTTTATTACTTAATACTTAATTAAATTAAACTGCAGAATATGATTAGAAAGAAATTTTCAGAACAAAAATATGAAAACAAATATGATGTGAAACACTCGCACAATTTTCTCTTACTGCAATCAGTAGACTTTAATATCGACTTTAATTGACAAATTGATATTAAAATTGCAAAGTTTACAATCGTTTACTTAGGTTTGCAATAAAAAAGATGGTAGTAGTTATATATATCTGAAATTTGTATGAATAATAGATATTTGTAAAAATTTTGAAATTTTCGTTAAGTTGAATAAAATTAAAAAGTAGATAAACTTGGTAGCTTCTGATTTTGGCCGCCTACCGTGTGTAGGGAAAAATGTATCCTTAGATTCCTCTATGAATTAGTAACAATTATTGTTACATAATAAAAATAACAATAGCATATAATAAAAATAATTCTTAATTATTTATTTTTCATCTTACATTTTCTCTCTGACAACTTACTAGTGCAATTATTAATAAATTATTAAAACATCTACATTTTTTATATTAATTTGTTTTTAAAAAAAAAAAAAACCTAAGACCTTGGTAGCCAAATAATATCCCATTTTAAAGATTGAATTTATAAATTTAAGAATCGAATTATTACATTAACAATGTAATTCTTTATTTCTTAATTGAATATTTACAATTTAATTAAGCAGACAGTGTAGAAAAGAGAAAGTTCTATTCTAGAACCATGACCTATAAAAACAAAGAAAAGTACAACAAATAATTGCATTAATTAAAGTCCATCCCTGACAATCAATCGATACTTACGGACCTCTTGTTTGAAAAAAAATCACGCAATATTTTCTCTATTATTTATAATGTATTATGATTACAAAGACTAAAGCTGTCGCTGACTATTATATAAGTCTCTATGTGATGTGCGAGCGTGTGTGTGTGTGTGTGTGTGTGTATGTATGAGTGTACTTTAAATCAGTTATAAATATATTGAAGGCTTTAGTTTTTAGATGATAATGTAATTTATTATTAATTAAATCTGATAAGAATCATTGTAATTTTTATCAACACGTACAGTCTCAAAAAATTTTAAAAATCGAAATAAAAACTTCAACATTTCTAAAATTTTATTTAGAACAAGAATTGTTCTGGATGAATTTCTGATATGCGATTTTTTTCGCTTAAAATTTTCTTTACAGTATAAAGATCAAATTCGACTTTAAAAGTGAAAGTTAGCCACATTTTAATACATGAAATACATATAACACTCAACATCGAGTGCTATCGATATAAACTTCAGTAGATTTTTGAGTACCAATGGTACAAACAATAGGCAATTTGGTCGAAAAAAAAAAATAAAATTAATGGTCTTACAAAGTAAATCAGCCTAAGAAATTCGAAAACGACAGAATGACTCCTTTTTTATTCATAAAAGTGCAATTATTTTTAAAAGTAAGTAATTAGAACAATTACATTTTCTATATCTAATAATTATTCGACTATTTCACTAAAATTATACTTTTAATCTCTAGAAAATAAAAATTTTTATTCTTTAAAAATTATAATTAATAAATGTTGCCATCTTTCAATTAAACAAATTTTAAGGTTTGTATAAAATTGCTAAATTATATTAATAATGTAAAAGTAAAGAAGAAGTTCTTAAATTAAAAATTTTGTTTTAACATTATAAGATCAATTTAAGAATAAATTCAATATCAGAAAACATAATACAATTTTGCTTAACTTTAACATAAACTTCCACATTCTTACTGGGGGGGTAACCCTTTTTCAAAGGATCCGTACATATTTCACTTTTTTTGTTTTTTTGGGGGGAAAATTTCAACGCTTGTAGAAAAAATATAATATTTAACTCGAGAATAAAATCCTATTTTAAGCTCTCATTCAGAAACTTAAACTAAAATATGTGGCACTTTATTCTCTTGTCAAATAAGTAACTATTTTTCGATTTATAAATATTAAAACACTTATCTTTCAACACGAATGGAAACACATAAAAACCTACATTATTATCCACATAATGTACTGAAACTGACGAAATATGTATCATCTATCACAAAAATATGTACTGACACCAAATATTTATTTTTTACTGACCCAAAACCTGCCAAGCCAGTTAAAAATATACTGTAATTATGTGTAGATTAACAGCTGAAATGAAAATCTGTTGCTAAATTCATTATATTAGTAGTTTTCATATAGATAAATAAAATTTTTAAATTTTCTTACAAAAGTATATGTACT